>LJIJ01000459.1:0-113915 GCA_001718145.1 Orchesella cincta
GCTGAATCAAGTTCCAGTTGGACCTCTGGGGAAAATGTGCGTCCATCTACGTCGGTTGGAAGTTAGTTTAATTACAGCGTTGGATGGGTCAAAAGGGTTTATCAAGGCCCTACCCTGCTTCTTTAACTCCTTTGGTTTGGTATGAATAGGAGTAGTTTTATCTTTCGGTGACCTCCGTAGCTACTTCCAGATGGAGATCGTAGCTGCGTTTGTGAGTTGCGATTCATCGCAAGGTCATCCATAAACCACTTCTCCTTATGGCTTACTTTGATACGGTTCCGTGCTACGGATATGATAACGCAAATGTGAATATGAGTACTTTTAAGGGCTATAGGAAATTATAAATTCAAACTTACTTTCAATGTTGAGAGCTCCAAATGAAGACGAATAAAAATTTTCTCTTGTTTTAATTTTCCGACTGGTTGGAATAGTGATTGCGGAAGAGCAGGATGAAGAAGGCAGTGGCAAAACCAAACGATCTGATCCCACATTGGATTGGTTAGTCCCAGAACCGCATGCAGTGGGGTCAGAAAACGTCGACTGATTCATTTCCGGTTCAGAATTCTGGCGCAAAAATATCTTGCTGAACTCTGCCTCAGAAAGAGGTGACTTTTTGGACGTCATTCTCTTCTTGAGGGCCGAGTGGCTGCCAGGTAATTTGTAAATTTTATCATCGTATCATCAAAATCATAAATGGAATTTGGCCAAGAAGTATCGTCATTCGACATCTGTTTTACTAGCCGTCATCAGGAAATGACAGTGGCCTAGCACCGGACTCCCAGCATATTCTTGCATACTGACTCGACCAGAGTGTAAGGATGTCAAAGCTTAGTAGGAAGACGTATTCGGGGTATATAGGATGCGTACCCAACTTTTCTGTGTGTTGGAGTAAGCTAAAGATCCAATTTTGGATACAAGTAACAGTTCGTCCATTACATTTTAGAATAAGGGCCAACATTCCGCACAATATTTGGACAAAATCATGTTTTTTACAAGAAAATATGATATTTAAAGCGCTTATATACAACTCACTTTGGTAAAACAAGAAAACTGAACTAGAACAAGCATTAAATAGTAACAACTTAAATTAATCCAATGGGCATGCTATAGTCATCAATGTTTTGGACTGGCTAGCTTTGTTGTGAAACTGCAATGTAGAATATTTTTATTCAATTTTTGACTGGGCTTTGAAAATTGAGCATGATGATCATTATTGCAATCTCACCTTTAAAAGCGGCACTGCATGCAAAGGCTGCTCCCCAATGCAAACAAGATCACTTCCAACACCGTTGTCAATTATACGCTGCATTGTCACGTTGGCCAGTTCCCTGTCAACCTCAAAGACACCAACCCCTGGTGTGATCACAACTGATAATTGTCCTGTTCTGTCAAAACTCCGGTCGAGGAAATGTTTTTCGAAAACATTGAGCGACATGTTCAGCACCTCCAAAAAATTTCCTTGAGCGGCGGAGGAAATGCAAACATTTTGGAAGTCTGACGCTTGGATAGATTCTTTATGGAAATCTAATAGAGAGCTTTGGTACTGAACGAAAATGCGTCTCAGGTAAATAAGCGTACTGCCCCAGTCTTCGTACTTTTTTCATTCTGAACCGCCACCTCTGTAAAAGGACAAGCAATTGCGATATACTTGAGAATTTTCCAAAAATTAGAGATAATAGGTAAACTAACATCTAATTACCTATAAAAAATCCTCATAGAACTTTCCCCTGTAATCTATTGCATGCACCTCACGCATTGCTCTGGAAAAGCTATCAAGTGATACTGCGTCGTAGTAGACTCGAGAGAACAACACGATTGTGACCTCGCTGGTTACTTCCATTTTTCTGTAGATAGGGCAACGAGACAAATTGAAATGTATAGTGAGCATTAAATGTAACCGGAAATGTCCATGGCAATTTAATGTTTAATTTACCTTCCATTTTAGCAAAAAGCTGTGCAAGAAACCCATTGACCGCCTTTTTCAAAGTACAAATCCCCGTAAATGTCAAACTCCCACATTTCGAGCTCATTTGTAGAAAAACATAGACCATGCTGGTAGATGAGCGAAGACGATCTGGTATATAAAAAAGTTAATCTTACTCTCAGCCATGCAGTTTAGTTAAATTCGCTGTTAGACATCTGAGTTCAAACTGTGAACACCTACCAGTAACCTATGACACTAGTGCTTCTTTCATAAAATAATTTTGAAAAGCATCCACACCTTTGTCGAAGGACTGACAATGCCAGACCCAACCTTGTGACCAGCACACCACATCTCATGAACCTGACATCGTATCGTTGCAGAGCAGAACTCAATTTTTTTCCCAAGGTAAACCCCAGTATCCACCAAACCCATTTTCAGTCTCCACATTTCACTTCGGCCCAAGTATTGATCCCTAAACGTCAGTTCTAACGAGTCCAGCTCAACCTCCTTGGTCAACTCGCTCCACAATAACATCAGTGTAAGGTTTAAGCTGAAATGTGGCAGCCCACTGATTGCTCAATACTAATAGCATCTGTAAATTAAGTAGTCAACACAATCGTTTCGATTGACATGGGAACTTAAAGTCTAAAAACTAAATGGGTTTTACCCTTCTGTATAAAGTCCTCGCGCAAGCTCCCTTTAGTAAGTTTGAGCAACAGTCGCGGAACCTGAGTCTCGTCCGGATTTATAGATTGAAATAACATCCCCGACGCAACAAACGGGAAATCCTTCGGACACAGGGCTACATCTTCAGCTTTAAGTGACAAAGACTTTCATCATACATACATCTAACTAGTTACTGCTTAATTGATTATAGTAGGTCATTTCATCATTTTATTTGTTAAAACAAAAATTTAAACGTACTAGCAAATTGCTTTGGTTGGGACCGTTGGTGATGCAACAACTTGTAATATCTTAGTAATGGCAGCCCTGGTAAAACAGCCATAATGATATCCGTGGGCGGTGACAACTGATTAACTCGAGGCTAGTTGGAGTTGCCACCAACCCTTTGGAATTTTTAAGTCCCGTTTACACCAGTTGTCAGCTGTGGTTGACCTATTCATGTGTGTAGATTTGGTTTCTCCATTACATCTACCACCTGGTTCGATTATATGTAACCAACGTTTACTAATCGTGCTAAAGGACAAAGAGGAAGCGTTGACAATAGTGGATGATCATCCACTTCCTGTCAACGATGGAGTTTGAGCTGGCACTCAACTATCAGCCACCGGATTGCTGGTGACACTGACCTGCTGAAACCAACCAGAGTGTGTGGGTGCAGGTGGATAGTGAATGGGTTGTAAATACTACATGTTGATTGTCCCTTTCGGCACACACATCTTGAAATGTTGGGGCATCGTGGACAATAGTGTCCATTGACCTGCTACCTCTCAATATGCAATATATGCTAGTCTTTTTGCAAGGTATACTATATTATGCAGGTAACAGGAACAAAAAACATCTCTTCAAGATGATATAATGAATATGATCTAAGTTGGAGTATTGGATACTTTAGCGTGACAGTAATCGTATTAAGCTTAGTCCGCTGTTGTTATCTTACCGTAATGTGTAATGATTAGTCAAGTCGATCTGTTATTAGACTTAACAAGCATAATTCTTACTTTCTCCACCCTAATATCATATATTTACTGGACGTAATTCATTACATCATATTGGTACTATGTGATTACTATCCAACTTACGTAGAGGATATTTCAATCGATTCAATTCGAATGATTGATTTTTTGTCAAATTAATCCGACTGATATTTCGATTCTTGAGTTACGTAAGTTGCCAAGGAAGGGGTTGGACATACTTTTATAGGAAGACAAAGAAAATCAAGCTTCAGTATCTATTTCAATTTTCATCTCATGCCGGTAAAGAATATTATTGATGCCAACTAGTGGGGTAATCATTACCATATTAACAAATTCATTCATCATTTCAGCTTGTCTATAAATCATGGATTGACTAAAAGATAAAGCTTCCTATTCTGACTTTCCATATGATTGGAAATTGGAAGTACTTCTGTATCATAGTGTGTATGACTGAGTTTACATAAGTTTAGTTGGACGTTTATAAATCATACTTGGTTGAAGTTGAACTCATATTCCAATCTGAATTCGTGTGCTCCATTCTACAAAGTTGAAATGGATTAATGTCGATCTAGTGAAGCGAGATTCTGTGGTTAGGAGATCACCTAGACCTAGACACACCATACTTTTTACCGAATCATCTGCAACTACACGGATAAAATACCGAGTTTTTTTTCTATGTGAGTGTGTAGTGTAAAACATGTGAGAGGCAACATATGCAAATGCAAAGTAATGGTTTAAATCTCAAGGGAAGAACAGATATATAGAGAGACGTCACATCACGTCAGTGCAATTGCTTGGTAGAGGGATCGGCTGCAAGTTGGTTTGCTGTTGGGTGGCTTTTCGCAGACAGTATAATAAAAAAACTATATTCGTTCTAAACATTGGCATAGGTATGGCTTCGCAATCTAGAAGAAGCCGTGGTGACTACAGTGCTTCCTATCGTAATTTCTCATGTCCCCAGCCGGCGTGTTCTACACAGGAGGAGTACCTCGTGCACCATCATCGGCCTACTCGCCCGTCCAGATTCTCACTTTACTCTTGGCTGGTGCTCTGCTCACTTGCACTTCTTCTCGTTCCCGCAACTCTGACCTCGGCTAGTTCACATTCCGGTGACCTTTGTGAAAAAGATTTAGACAGTAACGAGCCCGTTTGCACTGCAAAATCAACCATGTCTGGAGACGGTGAACGTGAAAGAACCTTCATCATGATCAAGCCTGACGGTGTCCAGCGTGGACTCGTCGGCGAGATCGTCAAGCGCTTCGAGCAAAAGGGTTTCAAACTTGTTGCTATGAAGTTCACTTGGGTAAGTAATCAGTACTTTTTATGAAACATTCCCAATGATTATTTTGGTTAGCAGCATATGCCACGCGAAGAGAAATCGTCTTGGCTGGTTAGATTGAAAGTTCGAAATATATCAGAATTTTGCATTATCTTTTGTTCCTACTCTAAACCGGGTTTTAGTAATAGTTAATTCATTTGAGCTGTAAATTATATGAAGTAAAAAAATGAGCTAAATTCCCTTTTCCGGTCTGCATACACAAGTCTGCTTTTGATGCTTAAAGAATGCTACCACCTATGTCTAGGTACCTGATTCATAAATACTAATGTACCTACATGCGTATATTGGGTAAATGTGCTTGACTCATACATGACTCATAAAATCAAACTCATTTACTTTTTCTTCCAGGCAAGTGAGTCCTTGTTGAAGCAGCACTACGCCGACCTTTCCTCTAAGCCATTCTTCCCAGGTTTGGTCAAGTACATGAGCTCCGGACCTCTGGTTCCAATGGTAAGCTAATAAATATGCATAAAGAAGAATTAAGCAAAAGCATGGGACCCATTAAGAACCGAAAAGCTCATATATATACTCCTCTTTTTTAAAGGTTTGGGAGGGTCTTAACGTTGTCAAGACTGGCCGTCAAATGTTGGGAGAGACAAATCCAGCCCAGTCCTTGCCCGGAACCATCCGCGGGGACTACTGCATTGAGGTTGGCCGTAACATCTGCCACGGCTCTGACGCTGTGGATTCTGCCAAGAAGGAGATCGCTTTGTGGTTCAAGCCTGAGGAGCTCATCAAGTGGAAGTCTGTTGAGGACCCATGGCTCTACGAGTAAACTGCTCGTTTGGAATTCCAATCATGCGGTTGCTAAAGCACATTTCCATTTGTTAAAACAAGAACCATCATTCGGTGAATTATGAAATATACATCTCTGTTAGAAACATTGTCACTTCCAGCGTTTGCACTATTTTCACGTATCAATAAATTCCTACCAGTTGTTTGAAAATTAGAATTTTGTAGTCGTGACTAGGTTGTATTTGCGCAATTAAAACTGATGGCATAAATAGCATTTTATGGAATTCTCTATTCCACTCCAGCAGATTCTGATTTCCCAGGCAGGAAACGCATATTTATAAAAAAAATCTTGTAACTGTAAAATACGTTCGCATTTCAAAAATTTAAAATCAGAGAAAATTCCGTTTCTTAACTATTTTTTTATTAAATTTCATCTTCTAAATTCATTAGTTGATTATAAACAAGTTAATACTTATATACATTATATTGTCACAAGTTGTTCATACACATTTGATTAATTTACATTTTACAGTTTTAGAAAGAGTACATTTGACGCATACAGTATTGATATAGATGATAATGATGCAGCACGTCGCAATGACTAACTAATATTCATTTACTAATACCACAAAAATACTGAATGATTGCCCGACTGTGAGTGAGGTAGGTACAACTCGCCACAGATCCATACCCACATCACCACCAATACTCAAGTTTCTACTTTTCCATGCCATTTATGAGAAAACATCATCTGTGAGCATTATTTTCACCATTCCTAACCTTCAGACAAAAATTATTAGACTCACTTGTTGGCTGATACTTAGTTTTGCGATACGTATCATAACACTAGACTATTTACTATAAACAAAAACTTAATTTTGTTAGAATACGGAAAAAAATATAATTACATCGTGATTATCTTGAGATTACACGTACTCAACTAGTTCCTCTGGAATGACAATATTACACAACTTAAATAACCCACATTTCACACGAGTGTGAGTTCATACAACGGACATTTTAAATAATAACAAAATAATCTTAGCACGAGTTCAATTGTAAGTAGTACCTAGGACTTTGTCAAGACTTCAGAGATTATTACTCCCGCTCGTATCAGAGCGATTGGTACTCCGACCCAATGAATTTTCTAGAGCGTTACTTTCCTCACATCGAATATTTAAGGGGACGTCAGAGTGAGAAGCAAGGTTTGGAGGGGACACTACCCCTCTTCCCTCATTACTTCGGTCAGTTTGGTCAGCGTCGTCGTTGACAATGTTGTCTGGAACGTGACGCAACAATGGGGATGACAAAGGGCTGCGATAATCTCCAGTGGAAGAAGGACCTTCTAGGGTGTTTGAGGATTCATCATGACGACTGGAAGAAGTTGCCCAGTCTGGCATAGTGTTGTCATCCGTGGTGTCCAACACTTCTTGGTTGGTGCTTCGAGTATCATCTAGACTAATGAAACCATCAGAGGCTCGTTGCTCATATTTTTGGATGTGCTTCTCTCGTTCTATTTTGGAGGCGGACGATTGTGAATTCGGATTGTTTTCTTCCAAGTGAACGTCTCGGTGCTGCAGCATGTCGCGAGAAGAGCTTGACTCACGATCACGATCAGTTCCACGAAAGAGAGTGGTGTTCATGTCCCGCTCAAAATTTGCTTTTCTGGTCACTTCAGAACTGGGTTGAGGCCAGTACAGATCAGTTATATCAGTGGAGAAATGGGAGTAGCGTCGCGGTTCTGGCTCTCTGCGAAAGGGTGATAGTCGTGGAGATAATATAGAGTGAAGCTGCTGACGATTAGTGGGCGTACTGAATAAGAAAACGGGAAATATTTTAACACTTCTCATTTATGAAAGAAGTATTGGAATGAAGCCGTAATTTAGGCAGAAAAGTTTACCTCCTGTTCTCATCGGGTTCTGGATGAGCGTCCCGAGTATGAGATGTGTGTAGTGACTCAGGAACGGTGGAATTAGGCTGAGTGCTACTACCAACTTTGCTCGTAGATGAAAATGTGGACTGAGATTTTTGGTCTTTATTCCGCTTCTTTGAGCTCATATTTTCGTAAAATCCAGAAGTTGCCCAAGAATTCTTAACTCCACCATTTCTTCTACGACGGAATAGTACCATGTTATTATTACATTATATACACCTGGCTAACGGGCATATTTGTGTCCAATACTTATGTTCACCTACCGGCCACTATCCAAAGAACCCGGCGAAACATCCGTATACAACTGGCTATGGTTAAGGGCTTCTGTAGAATATCTGGTAGTTTCTGCAGCAGAAGGAGACGGTTCGTGACTATACGTTTGATGAACATTAGCGTTGGATTTGGACAGCATATTTTGACGAGAGTAGCTAAACATAAGAAATCACTTTGAAACATAATGCACGATAATGCGCTAAAAACATCATTTAAAAACAATGCTTACCTTCGAAAATTGTCCCAGTAGTTGTTGGCCCGTGTTCCGGGTGGAATCTGATTGTTCAACATGGAATTAGACGTTCCGTTATCCGTTTCGCGACTTGGATCTAAAAAAAAATTGCGCATACATACACACGTTAAGCCAGGCCCTTTCTTAGAAACGTCTACAATCACTGCATTATCAATGCATTACCTCGAACTCCAAACTGAAAAGGAAGCTCTTGTGACAACATGACATCCGGACGACCTGGAACCTGCCAGTCACGTTCCCGTTCACGTGGTGTGCTTATTTTCTGACTTCCAACTCGCTGATTGTCCTCTAACCTCCGTAAACGAGCCTCGATGTCGACTATGAGACGAGTTTGACTACTAATCTGAGTAACAATCCGTTTGGTGGATTCTGAGATCTTTAATATCAAACATGTCCATTAGTCTTCATTTCGTTTCATCAAATTAAAATGGTTGTGAGGAATCAAATATTGCTATACCATATCCGACACATCACGAATGTTCCGTGTCATATTATGTAAATCGAATCTCTGTTGCATCAGCGCATCCCTCGTCGCCGCTTTGTTTGCCGAAACAGCCGCATTTAAGTTGCGAATTTGCTGACTCAACTCTTGGATGCTAATGCTAAGCTGCATGTTCTGAGTGTAACAATCCGATGTGGTTCTCTGTCCATTAACATTAGGAAACGGTTCGTACAGTAAAGCATCAAGATCGCAATAGGAAGTATTACCTATTGGCTGTTTCTGTGTGATAATTTAAAATTTTATCATTGCAAAACTAAATGTTAGAAAGCTGAAAGAAGGAAAAAAGGAGGACATACCTCATTCAACGCTGACTTCCCACGCTGCATAAAATTCTGATGATCTTGAAGCACGGACTGGCGCTCAGAATGTCCCAAGTCGGCTCCACTACCCCACCAATTTTGTTGTGGAAGAGTTTCTTCAACATTACGGTAGCGGCGTACTCGGTTGAGCTCATCCGTAATTTGTTGAGATTCAGTTGTTGATAAGCGTCTAGGCCAGTATTTTAGAACAAATTTTTTAAACATAGACATACATGTTCTATCAAGCAAACCTATTTTATAAAGCCAATTTTCATTTAAATAAACCTGGTAAATCCTAAATCGCGAAATGGAGGTGATGGACAAGGCGTTGTGTTGACTCGATCATCATCCCAACGAAGAAATTCTTGGTTTCTGAAATCCAACTCTGAATAAAATGAACTCGACCTGGTTGGTTGACGAAAAGGTTTGTTCAAGTTATTTGAGCGTTCTGAAAATCCCCTTTGTCCGATGTTATCGTCGGGATCCTGGTTCCTGGTTGCAGCTCTATATGAACGGAATTCAAATAGATACAGCATTAAGTTATGGAGGTCTTGAATGTTTTCCACTTGTCATTGTTATTAATATCATCAATCCACCTTGAAATATTGCATGACATCATCAAATCGTTCCGACAATTGTCAATACTGGCAAGAGATCGAGAGTTCATGCTTCCCATTCCACTTGAAGACTGAAGTGATATTGGGGACTTTCCGGTGCTAACACGGTACAGATTGTTAGGCAATGTGTTGTTGTTATTAGCAGCAGATAAAACTCTAAGATCGAAAGCCAAAACCAAATTTAAGAAAATGGTTGTCACGATCAAGCAGCTCTATTTTGTTATTAAATATGCAATTTATCTTCTTTCGATCCACACTACCATGCTGGAAAGGGAAGACTGTTTGACCTTCTCGGTGCTCCCCGCGCCGCGAGCCCCCCGCGGCGCATTCGCGTGCTCCGGCTGGGCCGGCTCGCCGCTCGGCCCGTCCCCGCCGCCGGTAAAGCAGCTGGGCGGGGCCCGACCGCGCAAGCTGGGCAACACATGATTTCGGAGGGCGGGAAACGAAATGCCAGTGAGGGGCTGGGAGGCCGCGCGCCCGGCCCGCGGCGCGCGGGCGCCCCCTGACGCCGTCCCGCGCCCCCCCGGGTCCCGTGCGGTGGAGCGTTGAGGCCAAAACTGCAGGCGAGCAAGAGCTTGACCTTTCCTAGTCGCTGTCCCATTGAGAAGTGAGTCTGTCCATGCGCTGTTCTTTTGGAGAGTGCAACCTGTAGCGACGCGGTGAAGTCATGGTCCCAGTCATGAGCGGCGAGGGCGCTTGTACCGAGAGCAGATGAAGTCATGTGCGTGTTTCGAAAGCTAAGGGTTGTGCACCGCATATACCAGAGAGGTCGGTTTTATCTATAGAGGGAGCCGCGGGCTTTTATAAGCACAACTTACGGGTTATGTCCGTCCAATTGTGTCTTCGCGAAGCACGTGTTGAATAATGGTGCGACGATGAAGAGTTACAACCATAGTGCTGGGGTCGGAGATGCGTGCGATTCAGAGTGGCTAAGAGAGAGATGGTTGAGGCGACCAGAGAGAGAGCCAAGTAGAAATTCATGGCCAGAGCGGAGTGAAGCGAGCGACTCATTAGATGAGGCGCGGACTGCTACTAAGTGTATGCTGTGTTGGGACAAAAAGACAAGCAGGAGCCGAGAGTCCCGTCGACTAAGAGAGATGGAGATCACGAAGAGAGCGGCGGGACGAGCTAAATTCTTACTTTAATGGGGTCGGCACTTAGACAAGCCTTTTTGTTATCTTTGTCATAACGCAGATTATCAGTCAAGAGAGCCACGAGAACCTAATGACGACCCCAGTTGAGATCCAGAGGAGAGGCCCACTCAAGATGATATACCAAGAGTCTAAACGGAGAGGTAGTATAGGCTTACAAAGACATACAGGGCGACACATGCCGTTTGATAGAGAGAAGAGTTCCATAAGCTGAGGGAACATTGAGGTCGAGTGTGAGGAGCTAGTAAGAGAGACCGGAGAGAGGAACGAGATTGATGAGAGGGAGCGCCACAGGCACTGGCGTTGCCGACCAGGCACGAGACGGGAGTTACGAGAGAGAGCCGTTAAGAACTGGATGCGAGTATTGATTAAATGATTACAGTCAGATTGGCAATGCTGTAACAACCGTGGTGGATTTGGTTATTTATGTTTGGATTTGGTTGTGTGTCGAATTATCTATGTCTTTATAATTTCTTCTTTCCGTTTCGCGGCACGTTTGGGAGGCTTGCATTCCCCGATTGACTTGGCGGAAGTCTAGACCTCGGACGCGGGTTAGAGAGGTTAAACTGTCATAAGATAATTCTAACGATTTGCGATATGGCGCGCGGAGCCAGAGAGAGAGAGAGAGAGAGGGATACTACGTGTGAGCGTGCAAAGAGTCTGCTAGCGAGAGCGACACGTCTACTAATATCAGTATCGAGCGTGAAAAGGAATGTTTGTACGGACAAATTACCGGACACGTGCATGATGGTTGGGGGCAGGTAGTGAGTTTGTATTAAATTGGCACTTAACTGCTTTTAGCTGTTCGTGGTGCGGATGCCGATCCCTATAATGAGATGTGTTGGGTCCAAAGTCCTAGAACTGGTTGCCATGTCACAAACGAGTGGAGAAATATAACGGGTACTGGAATATATGAGACCGCTACTGAAACCTAATTGAGGGCTGGCAGTAGCTGATCAGATGATGAGCGAGAGAATCCTAAGCGTGTAATGCTAGGAGCGTTGCACCGCATTCGATGGTCCATGTATTAGATTTAGGTAGATAAGAACAAGAGGCATATAGACATGACGACTTTATTTAAAGCGCTGCGCATGGGAGCGACGTGTGAGATACATTGAAGTAGAACGGAGAGAGAGAGAGAGACCCGCGCCCCAGCTCGCAAGATCTTCTTATCGCTCGTTGTTGAGGTCTCCGTGGCTATCCAAATTTGTCGGTCGCTTATTTTTATCCGCTCAAAGGGAATCTAAACACCCCGAAACCGCGAGCTCTGCGGCGTGTGCCTCGCCGTGTCCTCGAACAGAAATGGTTGACTAAGCCTTCGCCTTCTTCAAGAGCAATGAGCGTAGTTTTTTTTGTTGGCGCGATCGGAGCGCTGGAAGTCTTCCTGAGGGGGTGGAGGGGGGGGGGACTTCACGAAAGCCAAGGTAACTGTCGAGCGTTTCTTAATCAGATTTTCGATCAGTCAAACGGACCGTGTACATTCGATCGGGAGACAAGTAGAGGAAGGCACCAACGTGGCTGTCAAACGGAAATGGTTTCCCATACCCGTCTCGTCACTCTCAAAGTCACGGTTCACCGGCACATTCGGTTTCCACCTTTGGTCAGGACAACTTGCGCACATTAATGCTTTAACCTAATCATTTTATAAGAATACAACCCTTGCGATATAGAGTGCCAAAGACTCGAAAGGTATAGAAGCGGTAGCCCTACCATTGCTACATAATGGTCACTAAACTTCTGGTTGGGCGCTTGGTCCTTGGCAGCAATGATATCCTTAACCTCCTTTATCTTAGTAGTGAAATTTTTGTCTAGCGCGAAACCACATCTTAGAACTAATCCCTGAAAGAGACGGACAAATTGAAATAAATTAAACTGCAGAAACACAATAAGTTGAAAAGTCAACGTAAGCTGTTGACCTACCAAACGACGACACCGTTCCACTAATCTCTCGTTAACTTTTTGAATCTCCTCCAGCCTTTTGATATAATCAGCGCGTTCATGAGCTGGAATCTGCAAAAACAAAAAAAAACAATACAATTCTAAATACTGATAATAATGATATTAAACCACAAATAAAGCATAATGGAATTGTTCCTACATGCACTTGTTTTTCAGCTAATTCTAAATGATCCGAGGATTTATCTGGTCTGGACATTTCGTTGGCTGTTTTATGTGCACGACTAGATGAAACAGCATAGGCACCGTACTAAAAAGAAAGTTTCAAGTAATAGCCCCTGCTAGTTTGAATTTTTTTAAATGAAAGACGTTCATTTAGAGGTAAACAATAAACTAATTTTACCAATGATAAATCTTCCTGGCTTGCTACTCTTGAATGAGCCTCATTTTCGCCGGCCTCTGCACCATCACACTGCAAAATATAAACCATGCAAGCATTACCGTATTTTTCTTTGGAGAACGCCCTGAATAATAGTCGCAATTAAACAATAATTTATGTAACTGAATTATCAAACAAACTAACCAGTCTTTCATCATCATTATCAACAGGATTGTCTCCACCGCCTCGACTAGGTGCAGGGCTTATCACATGGCTATCTTTTGCCAGTAGATCCATAAGCTCAAATTCGCACTCATGGAGTCCGTTAATTATATCCACCATGTCGGCCACCTTATGAATGACTTCCTACAGAGAGAGACCATTAAAACATAATGAGTAAGTAATCATGTAAAAGTTAGAGGATGCGAAATTGCAACATCAGCAGTTATTTTATACTATTCCATAATGCAACTTACGGGATCTGCTGACGGCGCAAGAGAATCAAGTGTTTCGTATGCTCCATCAAGCGAAGATCGTAGTTGAGATAGCTGAGTCATCAGTTCTTCTCGTGACTAAAATAAAGTAGAAAGCTTGTAAGTTAGCTGACAAAGTTGTAATTCGCATTGATTTGCATAATAAAAAATAGCATCCTTACAGGGTAGTCCGGAGGTAGGCGTGGATGCTCCGCTATGGAGTTAGGCTTATTGGCTTTCCCGTGTCTTTTTAGTGACATTTTTGTAGGATATCTAAACTTCTACTATTAAGGAACTGAAACGACAAAAGCAAAAAATCTCACTTTAAAATAATGGAACTACACTAAATTGGAGTAATATTGAAGCTCTGCTTCAATTATATACACTTTGGGAAATGATATAACAAATCTTTATAAGTTATCAACGATCAAAACAATCAACTTTTTTGGTATTCCATAAAATTGGAAATGAGTTTGTAACTTTAGCAACATAGTCATCTGGCTTTGGTTTGAATACTGATAACTACAACTTTGAAAGAAGAGAAATCCCTTACTTACCACTCAATTGAACTTGACCATTTTCACTTAATCTCTTAAGTTAAGCTACATAAACACCAATTTGTGCTTAACTCAACTGGACAACAACAAGCATGACTCCATGAGTGAGAATTAGTGACAACCCAACACGACTCTGGAACTAGTCAAGGGAGCAGGTTGCATAATTCACACCGAATCACGGTGATCATCATCATGTTCAGGAAGTGTTGAGGTTGGTTTCGTTGAGAAGATTGAGCAAAAAGAGAGTAAGAGTAATGGAAAAATGTTTTCTTAGCTCAAAAACCGATCCAATTGAATAGGAATAAGAGTGCAATGCAAAGAGCTGCATTGCAAGAAATAGGAAAAACTACTCGTCAACTTGAGAGACACACACAAGTCAACCTGAGTATTGATTGTGGATTCTTTAGAAAAACTAAAATTGGAAGTTTCCCTGGGTAACCCTACTCTATGGCCACTTTATGAATCAATATTGAAGACGTAGATCACAAAGTTATTTTTAGTCAGCGACTCTCACAAAAACACATGCGAAAGTAGAGCAACTAGCCAGTTCCGAAAGCTTTGCAGACACACTTGAATGATTATTGCATTCGGGAATGCGGGTACAAAGTGCAGATGCTCATGTCGCGCTATGGAAAATGCCATAGTTGATGACAATGACAAAAGCATTACATGTGACATGATGACAAGAACGGGAAACCCGTTTTTGGCCAAAGCCAAGCTCTATTTCTGGTCTTGGTCAAGCAACCGGAATGAGACTAATGAGGCTGTAAATTGCAAACGGATGGTGTAAATTGTTGTAGTCGTACTAGGCAGCTGTTAGCACCAGGAAATGGTTTAGAAATATTGGGCGGATGAATGGAAGTCTAATGAAACGGGCAATAGTTTTAGCTGTAACTTCTGACTCGTTAAAAAACTTTGTATCAAGCTAGCATTTTAATTACAATGTATGCCATACACTCATTACATTTGGTATTTGCATTCGTCCCACTCTTCATAAAACTCCGCTGCATCTTGTTCAGCTATCAGTTCGTATGTAATATGTTTCATCCAGAAGAACTCTGCGGCATTACACTCATTTGCTTATAATTTCCATTTGCATATCTTAATCTTAGTATAGCACAATTCTGTCAAAGTAAATCGCTGAAGCATGAGTTCTGGAACTTTGGAAATCATTACAACTAAGCGGATGCTATGATGCTCAGTGTCCATACATTACGAAGCAAAGCTTGTAGCAGGACAAACGACAAAGATTTGCTCGACTGAACAAGTAAAAGTTCAATAAATAATACTAATCAATTCTAACATGTGAAAAGTTAGTAACATCCGATGATCTTCCAGTATTTTGGGGCACTGTGAAACTCAATGGATTCACATTGTTATCCAAATTGCATCATTTCACTACTAATGTTCTTTAGTGTCGGAAGTACCACAGCGAAGATTTTTGCCAGTACTTCCTTGATTGACGCACCTTCATCTTGATACTGATAATTAAACCTTGAACCATCATAGCGAGTTAACAAGTTTAACATGGTCAGGATTTGCATACATGCACAAAGATAAGAGTTCCAATTACTATCCACCAAGCTATGTCCATATAATTTGCTCATGCAACACTAACAAACACACACACAGAGAATCCCAACCGACCCCTACCTCTGTATTATCTTTCTTCCTATAGCCTCCCAACATGATAATAGATATACGAATACATAGTGTGTTCGTGTTCCATATACGTTTTCACTGTGAATGTATTGGACAATAACGTGTATTGTAGTCGCCTCTCCTTCCCATTTGCTCATCCAAATGCCACAAAAATGCTTTGGGCATGTTGCCGTATCACCTCTCACCTAAAATAAGGAGACAGGGTACAACCAGTTTCGTGGGAGACCTGGGACCAAAAACTGAGAGGTATTGTGGCGTAAAACAAACGCACAACGGAGGGATGCTTCTTCGTGTCGTATGCTACAAACAGAATGTATTTATTGTAGCAATAATAACAGCAGCAAATATACACGGTATTATTTGCTCTAATCCTTTTATAGCCCGTAGTTTCTTGTTAAACTATCTGTAACTGTTGGCATTTTCTCCACCAGACAACATTAGTTACTAAATAGGGAAATGGCAGTTTTAATTTTGATCTATTCCTCGCCACCATCGTGTCACTGTTCATTTTAGGTGCAAAGTTAAAAGTGTTAGCTACTGGAAATTCGTTGGTGTTTGCTGGGATAGCATCCAAATCCATGATACCAAAACCACACAAAGAAGGTTGTTCAATCGCAAAAACACGTAGTTTAATAGGGTTGCCAAAAAAGTCCAAGGTAACACACAGTTTCTTTGCCTTGCTACCAACTTTTATTGTATGATTTGTGATAGTTCAATGTGGAAGTTGGAACTTGGATATCCAACTAGGATCATTAGTGTAATGGTTTGAGATTATATATCCTGTTGTGTTTGATTTGAATAGAATTGTATCATTCAACATGGAGAGAAGATCCTCAAGAGGACGTCCAGTTACTGGAAAAACTCGGACCCCTGTTTTACCCCCGGTTAGCGGTCGGAGAGGTGGAGCTGGAGGTAGCAAATCTGAACCTCCACCACCTCCTCTACGAGAGCCTTCGCCTCCTCCACAAAACAACATTGTTTCATCAAATGATGTACCTGCCTCAGAAGAAGTTGTGCTGAACAGAAGAGGGATGCCGGCCCGTCAAAGAAAACGAAATCGCTTGTACTTTGATGATGACATGGTCACGCCTGAAACCTGGAAGTCTACGATCGCAAAAAACGCCAAGAAAGTCAAAGCCGAACCTGTGGACACCGAGGAAGAAGATGATGATGCAGAAGAAATTCTTGGGGACCTTCCAGGCATGCCTAATAGTACGGGTGTTGGGAGACAAAACTCGAGAGGAAGGTCAACAGCATCAGCCTCTCCAGCTAGAAGTGGTAGCAGTAGCCCCGTGAAACAAATGCAAGGAAAGAAAGGAAAGCAGCCCGAAGTATTGTCACCCGAAAAAGTTACCAAAAAGCCTGGGCGACCTGTTGCAAATAACGCAAATTCAACTCCGAACCATCGTTCCACTCCGGTTTTATCCGTTCCTATCTTAATTCCTCCAAGCCCTGAGAAACCCAAACGGGGAACCAGAACTATCCAAATTCTTCCACCTGTGACGGCGAATACCCCACGGCAATCAACGTCGGGACGAATTATTATTCCAAACATAAAACCAGATCCTGATGCACCTCCTCCTCCAAGAACCATCAAAGCAAAGGCATTAGAACCTGATAAATGGTCCAAAGCTGCTGATCAAGCAAACAGGCTTAAGAAAACGGAGGATGACAAGGAGAAAAAGAAATCTGTTGCTCAAGGGACGAAAAAGAGTGTCAACTTTAATCAATCAAATGTAGAGAGAGATATCAAGCAGAAGGATGGGTTTGATAAGAAATCTCCCAAAAAGGATGTTGACTACAACAAGCAACTCGATAAGGAAAGGGAACGAACGCTGAAAGAGAAGGAGAAGAAGCAAGCGATTTTGAAGGAGAAAGAACAAGAAAGAATTGCAAAGGAAAAGGAGAAAGAACGCACGGCGGCTGCGAAGGAGAAAGAGAAAAAGGTGTTGCTAAAAGAGAAAAAGCGAGAAAGAAATCTTTCGGGTAAAGATCATCGTGAATCTATTGCAATCCTTCCACCAGTTGTTAAACTTCGACCACAAACCACGTTTATCACAACGGAAGAGCAGCAACAACAGCATCATCATCAACAGCAACCTTCTCATCAGCATCAGCAACTGATGGCTGTGATCAAGATCGATGAAACCTCTGCCCAGGTTATTGACAAGCGGGTTGCGCATGACATTAGTATCCGTCTTCGTAATTTGCTTAAACTGCCTAAAGCTCACAAATGGGTTTGCTACGAGTGGTTTTACAGTAACATTGACAAGTAAGTAGTGTATTTTTTTAGTTTGAACTTTTTATTCCATTTTTATTACAAAAATACATTTCTGATTTTAAAAATTGATTTACTTTCACCTTAGGGTTCTCTTTGAAGGAGAAAATGACTTTCAAATATGTTTAAAAGAATCGTTTCCTACGTTAAAAGCTCGAAAGTTAACCAGAACCGAGTGGACAAAGATTCGTCGGCTGATGGGTAAGCCAAGACGTTGTTCTCAAGCGTTTTTTGATGAGGAAAGGGAGGAACTGGCTCGCAGACGAATGAAAATTCGCCAGATACAACAACGCAAAGTAACTGACTTCAATTACAAGGAACTTCCGGATGAAATTCCGCTTCAATTGGTGATCGGAACAAAAGTCACTGCCCGTCTGAGACGTCCTCAGGATGGTCTATTTACAGGAACTATTGAAGGGGTTGATACGTCCAATAACACGTACAGAATCACATTTGATAGACCGGGACTAGGAACTCATTCTATTCCCGACTATGAAGTTTTGGTAAGACGATGAATTTTATGCAATCTAATTTTTGTTTAGTCAACGGATGTAGGGTGGTAGCGAAATTTATAAATCCAAAAAAAAAATTGTTACATTGTTGGAAATACAGTACCACGATGCTACAACACAGAACCAAATTAACCGCTGATTGAAGGAAAATTCTATACCTATCTAAATTAGTAGATCAATTAAAAACCCTTTGCTAATGAGGCACTTAAAGTGATATGTAGATGCACATGCTCATTATTGAACCCTAATTTGATTAAATTACAGTCCAATGACGCACCTGAGACAGTTTCAACATCCAGTTTCGCTCTGAAAATTCCGCGGCGCAGTGGAGGATTCACCGTTGGTACCTTTAAATTCCAAAATCCAGCTCTTCTTGGTGATCAACCGGAAGGGTTCCCGAAATCTCCATTCCCTGCTGATGGAATGTTGGGTGGATTTCCCATCCGATTGCTAGATATGATTGTAAGATAGCTTTTCAGAATTTGTGATATAACAATAATGCTCTGTGTTTGCTTTTGGTTAAAACGTTGTTTAATTTGTGAACAGGTTCGACTTTCAAAGCTTTTAAAAGCAAAACGCGAAAAAATTATGACTCTAAAAGAATTGAACGTAGAAGCAGAGAAAATGAAATCGTATGGAAGACCTTACAACGCAGAATATAGAGCACGATACGCCCGCTGTGTTCTTGACCTCGATTCTATGAATAAAGAGATGGCCATGTATTTGGAAGGGATACAGACGTATTGCTTAGAGGTACACCACATTTTCGTATTTCAACAGAAAGTGTAGGAATGGTTTAATATCCTAACTAATCTTGTTTATCCTTTCTGCAGATAACCAACGATCACGGCAACACTTCCCAAATGGTTATCCCTGAGCATATTTTGGAAAGCAGCAGACAAGAGGCCTCCATGGTGGTTTCTACCTACAACTGTAAAGCTAATCGAACTCTTGTTCACAACCAGAAGATTGTTGCATTGGTTCACCACTTAACGTCCTTAATTCTTCAAGTTCGAGTACGTGTAGTCCCGTTTTAAACATCCAAAATTGATCAAAAGTTTGGGTACCCTGAGTACAAATACTTATATACTAATAATTAATTAATTAATTATTGAATTGCAGGCTCTTTCAACTGCTGATCGAAACCTTTATGAGCTCAAAAGTCTGAAGGACACAATCAAGGACGTCAAAGCCTCGCTGGAGGGGAAGAATCTCCAGTGTTTCCAAAACAAGATTGAGATCCCAATGAACAGGATAATAGCTGGTTTATGTGTAACCCAGCCCAAGGCGTACTAACGCCCTTCCTCTGAGTCAACCTTGAAACAATACGTACTAGTTAACTAGAATTTGTGTCTTAGCTAAAAATCAATAATACCATACCTGACAAAAACTATGAAAAATAAAGATTGAAAGTGTTGTATTTTTTACACTTGAGCAAACACGTCGACGAAACCTTTGCCCACCGGGCAATTCGACCCCTTAAGATATGTAGCAAGTAATGAATAAGCCAATAGAAAGCACATGAAAAATGATGTAGTTTTTACTAATGAGAAAATGCCATTTAGCGTATGTCAGTGATGATAAACTGTCTACTATATGAATAGCTTAACTTTTAACATTACCGACAAAGACAGCTTCTTTTATTGTCCCAACAAGTTGTTGTTGTTCAATTGTAATTAAGTAGGTTAAATAATGTTACTAACTGCTAAGCAAATAAAATTTCAAGAGAGTGTCCGAGTGAGAAGGTTTTACTCTCGTGTTTTAATGTAAATCAAACTACCTTGTGGGAAGCTATAATGATTTCTTTACTCCGTAAGTTGTAAACGCGAGCGTGTGCAATTTTAACTTGAACGCTTATATTATTAATACTATATTATGACTCTTGACGAAAAGTTTATATCATGTAAGATCACAACAACTACATGCCTTGAAATTGAAACCAACTGTCGTTTTTATTTCCAAACGAGGAAAACAAAATTCATACACACCTTAACTGTGTACATATACATAAGATATCAGTACATACGTCTAATTTTACCTTGTTACAAGTAAATCTGTTGTTTTAGTTAACTGATTAATTAATTATCATTGTTGTTAAGTAACCAATGCTACACATACAATGATACTTTTAAGAATTTATATTACACATACGTTTTAGATGAGGATATAACAATAATATATGTAGTCTAGTACATTAGCGGTAGCATCAATCTATTGTACATTTTGAATAGACCATTAAAACGTAAATAAGAAACAGTGATGCTAAATGATCTTAAGAAAGTAGATGGGTTTCACGAGTTATTCATTTCCCGATATTCTTTAAGCTTATTTAGAAGTTCTGTTGCATCAGCCTCCGACTTGACACGGAGCAGAATTGGCATTCCTTTATTGTTATTGCCATGAACGTCGATTGTCATGACATCCTTTGCAGACTTCTTGTCGAGTGGGAGTGACTTTTGAAGAAGAATATTTAAAATCACAGTTCCTAAGTTGTTATCAGCACGAACAACCACTTGATGCTTGCCTCCACTTAGTTTCTTTATGTATAGCATGCCGACTCCTTTGTCTTTGTATTTACCGTCCACCATCCCGAACACTTTACATCTGCAATTAATCAGAATATATTCATAGCATTAGTACATGTTCCATGCGAAGCACAATGCATTAAGGCTCTGAATTAAAACCAATTTCCTGAGCAGTGGATTGATATTGATAAACATACAAAAATATTCAAGGTCAGTAATATGATAATCATTTCATGGTTAACACACGTTAAAATAGAGGTTTACTTGTTGTTGAACATTGCAGGTTTAAAACTTTGTTTAAAATATTGGCATGAATTGAACCATTTGTAACGCAATTACGTATTTAAACCTTTCTTGCCATTGTTGAATGTGAAGAGAAATCAAATTTATATTTTCAGATTGGCACTCAAGTTTACTTGATTGGATAACATGGAAATATAAAGGATAAAACACAGAATAATTGTAAAGCAAATGCATAAAATCCACTGTCTGAATTGATACTTTCCTACGTTCTAGAAATGCATATTTCAAATATTATACTATTTAGGTATTCACGCAAATTAAACCTACACCTTCAGTCAACAGGTGAGGTAGAGGTAATACGTATTGGCATGAGGGTGTGTGTACCTTAATTAAGGCAAAGAAACGATAATGGTTGAAATGCACAAAAATATAATTAGAACAAAATCCAAACCTTGCTGAGTAAACGGCATCGTCTTCAGTCACTTGAGTAATTTCAACTTTCGGTGGCTCGTCATCCTCTTCTCCATCTTCCTCCTCGTTGTTTTTCTGGACTGATGATGTAACCGCTGACGAGCCCAAACCACCCAATGTACTTTGTGGAGGCGCAGAAAAGAAGGAGAATCCGGAAAACGGAGCCGGCTTTGTAACTGCTGCTGGTTCTGAAACCTTTACAGGCTCAGCCTTAGTTGTAGTGGATAAGGCAGGTGACGTCAATGATTTTAATGGGCCTGATGAACCTAGATCCAGAGCAGGCGAAAGCACGTTCGACGTGTTTGATTTGTTAATATCAGTTAAAGTTGAAACTTTTGCGGGGGAAGGAGACGACATAAACATGCTCGTTTTCACCGATGTCGTTTCAGAAGGAGTTGACGATGATGACGCTGTCACAGTCTCGCTACTTCCAAAGGCCTTAAAGTTTTCTGACGCAGGTTTTGGAGAACTCATGGTCAAACCAAAGTTATTATTGATTTTTCCACTGGACAAAAATGCTGACAAGCTATTGGAATTTGTAATGGCACCACTTGTATTTAAATTAGTTTCTTTCCTACTCTCACTTTTATCGTCTTTAGCTGTTGATTCAGTGAAGTTGCGTTCGAAATCATCGAAAAACTCTCCCAGCGTTTTGAACGATGGTGGTGGTGAAGGGGTTATACCGTTAACCAACTTCGTGGTGGGTCCGTTTTCACCAACCGTTTTGCCTCGACTCTTTTCCATGAGCACTCGGGAATGATGTAGATAGTCCTTGACCAGCGGTACCAAACTATGCGTCGGATTCTTGGAAACACTAGCTCGACAAGATGAAACGAAGGCATTGTTGAGATCCCGCATACTCTTTGTGAACTCCGAACTCCTAGGCTTTTTGGCAACAAGTGGCGCAGGAGGAACACTACTACTAATCTGGTTGGTTGATAAAGCAAACATTGAAGACTTGTTTTGTAGACCAGAGGTAGCAGCTAGGGTTTGCAGTTGGGTGCCACTAGAGTTGGAACTTAAGGAAAATGTCGTTAGGTTGCTTGTGGGGGGAAGCCTTTTAGGAGTGGAACTAGAGTGGAAATTGTTGGGAATTTGCTTTGGGAAAGGCGACTGCATTGGGGTGGATGGGAATGAGTAGAAAGCGTCATCCTCGCCATCACTGCTGTCAACAGGACCGAGTGCCTTACGTTTAGGCATTGCTGATCCTCTTTGGTATTCCCCCAAAGTCCTCTGATTCACTCCCGAATCCGAATATTCGGAAGATGATTCTGGTGCAGACCTCTTGACTTTGATTTTACCTATTTTGACGATGTTTCCAGTCCCAAGGTATTTGAATGCTGCAAACACAACCAAAGTTGAAATTATACACATAGTTAAATTGGAAAAGGAAGAGTTTAGAATACGTTGCATAAACTCTTTTTATAATCTAGCATGCACAGAAACTTGTAATATATTAACAGCAACATCTTATGTTCCAGAATCTCTTGTAATCATGAACTCAATTACTTGAATGGCCTATCGGTCGTAATAACTAAGAATTTACTGTGGCACGTGGCTTCAATCTCCTTATACAAACAAATTCGTCGTCATCTTAACTTACGTACGAACTGATTAATAAAATCTTTCAAGGGTACAATTACGTACGGTAGGATAGGAATCGAAAAGTAGGCTTTTAAAATGTTGGATTACCTAACTTAATCTTCACTGCTAAGTAGTTACCTCAAATTTAGCAAATTCTTGAGTTCGCACTAAAAACTTTAAGTAACTATTTGCTTTAATTTGTAGATTTTCTAGTTTAATAAGGTCAACTGTATTGTAATAGTCTCTTTGAACTCGCATACAGACTTTTGAGACACGGAAGTAAAATTAGACACCGAACCCAACTCAAATATATTAATCTACTTTAAATACCAACTTACATTATATACAGGTTGTGGTTTTTTTATCAATAGTCGATTGAATAACTATTAATTGATGACGACGACGACAATTTCAACACCCACTTTAAATTCGCTCGAAAACTATCGTAAGCTACTGTACGACGCTACAAATTTACTGCGCTCATAGTAGTCCTCTCTATTCCACTTTATTATAGGATCAAGGCCTTTAAAAACGCCTAAAGAAGGAACAGTAATTACTTTAATGCACACAGAGACACCGTGAGCATCTAACAACTGCTTTCGATGTTCCCCAGTCATCTAACGTAAGCGCCAAAAAGCAGAGAGCATGCACTTGGCTTCCTTAACATGTTCAAGATAGGGCAGAAGCTTGAGAAGATCCGACCAACCAAACCAGCTTGGATCTATTTATGCATTGGTTCGCATGAGCATTGTTACACACAAGTTCAGAACATTATAATAGGATAGGATACCCAATGTCGACGACAACTTTACATCAATTAAATAGATTCAAATCGAAGCTAAGTCAAGCAAAAGCAATAGAACATTTCCATGAAAGGGTACCAATCGAAGAAAGTTTTAAATTAGCTTGTAAGTTATCAAGAAAACTATTGTTAACTGATGGAAAATTCATAGGGGGTGATCTGAGATCGTCTCATGGTATGTGACTATACCTTGTTTCTAAACTCACATTGAGTCTACGTTACGGAGTCATACCATGGAACCTGATGGATGCATATTACTACTATCATTATCATCATCATCGGGAAGTTTGCTGAAGAAGGTAGGTGGTGTCACTGAGGTAGCTAGTATCCAGCAGAGAGCTCAAATCTGGAAATGCCAAAACTACGCACATGATGACAAATGTAGGAGAGAGCAGGGAGCACAAGAGACAACAGGAAAATCACACAAGGGGTTTTAATTTCTTAAGAAGGTGGAGAGCTGAATTGAGAAACATTCAGCGTATTTATGACACTGCTAATGAGTATGAGGGCTCAAATCGAAGAAAGTAATCAATAGTAGTAACCTGTTCACGTCAGAATGTTGAACGTTTTATTCCTAAAAAATTGATATAAACCAGTAGACCTGTTATGGACAGTCGGGAATGTAAGGTATTAATTTTTGCTCGCTAGATTAAAACCAAGGATTTAGAAGTTATCTTACATCTTCAAACATTGTTCTTGGCATTGACACTCTTGAGGACGGTGAAAGTCATTTAATTTGGCTATTTTTATGATGACATGATTTAATGCATCGACTGGGCATTTCAATCTGTTAGCGCTTACGTGTGTATAGGAAATGAATAATATAGAATTTGAAGGAAACGTTTTACAACCTGATGCCCTGGTATTTGAGTAATGTACTTTTTTGTTTCAACTACGTATCACGGCCCCAGTAGATATGTGACTACGTGACAGTTTGGTAATCGGATTTTTAGCGAGGGCACTGCTGGCCATGTTTATGACTTTTCCGAACAGTAGTGCCGAGTTAAACGGAAATCAGAAATGATTGCATTGAGTTTTATAGGGAGGGTTCGCAGGTTTGGAGATAGAGTAGACTGCATGATCAGATGTGATGTATTTGCAGTTCCAATAGACTTCTTATTCCAATGGACATCCATTTATTAAGTGCAGCAACTCAACCGAATAAGAATTAAAGTAATTATCTCATTATGCCAATGATGTTATTTTTGGACAAAAATTCTAATCGCTGGTCACTACAGTTGATAGTAATTAATTAAGTACAATTTCTGCAGTATGGCATTATTTCACGTATCATTATAAATTTGTCTCTGAATTGTTTCTGGAATTAGATGAATTGCATAGTGTCGGCAAAAAGGAAATACTGGCATTTATACTATTAAGATATTTATCCAGAATACACAATAGCATCTATGAGGCCAAACTTCCCTTAACACTTTTTCGAATGAAGAATATTGTGTACTTGGGTAGTAGTGATGGTATGTGTTCTGCGTTTAAGATTCATCTTTCAACAAGCTGTGTTTGGGAGCAGCGTAATTTGTGTATGGCTGCTGAGCCCTGAACAAGAGCTTACACCTGATGCTGATGACTGATTGTATCTTCACTCTGAAAATAAAACATACTCTGCTGATTAATTTAGAATATATAATGATTACAGACTAGGTGACAACCATCACTTGTGTCTGCTCTTCAAAAATTGTAGTTATTTGATTGCTGTGTCAAATATGGCATATTGCTCATACTTGTAGACTTTTTTTACGTGGTTATAGCCTTAGTTCCTATGTGTTCGGAGGACTCGAGGATTTTCGGATTGATTTGCGACAAATTATCATTATTATAGCTCATTTTTTGCAGTAATGCCAATTGACATCCGGCTGCTGTGATGGCGATCATCACCAGTAACTTAATGTATTCTATTTCAATCCTTGGTAAATTGGACTTCATTTTCACGTTGCTCAAATATTAACTTTTCCTTATTTCAGTTATGGTTTGGTTGAGATATTTGAGGGAGTTCACTTAACATCAAATTTTTATCTATCATTGGAAAAATTTCGGAATTGCTCAATACGACTTATTATAACGCTAAAAATGCAAAATGTCAAAAAGTTGTTTAATGATATTATTGTAGAGGTTTTGTATATTCAATGCAAATTCTTCAAATAATGTATTGGTCTATTATCAATAGGACTACGGACAGAAATTGTATCCAGTAGTATAATCCAGCTGTGACAAACAATCTTAAACTTCTTACAGAAGCACAAGGAACTGCCCGAATGATCAGCTAGGCATTGATGTTTGACAAACAGAGATTTCATAAAATATTCTTTGATGTTTTTTTCTCCTTTTCTGCGTTACTGCGTAGTTTGCATATCGTTGTGTTGTCCTCCTCTGAAATCTGGAAATGAAGTGTATTTTGGTGAACTTTCATTTGCATAAACCTCATTCGGCCACTTTTACTAAGCATCTCTTACCAATTGGTTTACGTGGTGAAAAATCAGGCTTGCATTGAGAAACACATTTTATCAACATTCATCCCTACATTTGACAGTTACAGGTGCTATGTATGTATACTCCTTTAAAATATCATGTGGCTGATTAAATCATGGATGAATTTTGTGACAAAATTCTGCCATAAACCGAACGAGCATAACAATTATTCGCATTAGCAGTACAACTAATTGGCTGAGAAATATATTTGCAAGATTTGCATTTTATAATTATCCCATGTGTTTACCCCAACCACCAAAGGTAGGATATTAAATCACATTCCGGTTACTCACGGCAGTTAAGTGCCAAGGTAGTTAAGTTTTCATTTCCACTCGGCATTCTATAATTTGAATTCAAAGTACTGTAAAAAAAACGTTTGCTTTTCTTGTTTTCTTTACATCAGCTTATCTTATATAATATGTATATAGTTAGGTACTCATTTTTAAACGAATGTAAAAGTTTGCATTCGCCTGTCAAGCTTTTTTATGACTCTCAGGACCAACCATTGTGGGCTGAGTTCACTTGTATAAATAAGTGAAACTTTTATAGGAATGCCTTTGTTTTATGTTTTATGGCTGCAAGAAACGACTACCTTTGCATGGAGTATGCATAAGAAGTATGTGCAGAGAAAAAGGGCCAGAAGGCAGAAAGGAAAGGTCTCTTTCTGATCCCTTTTCCATGAACAGAATAACTGTTTCTTTCGTTTCTGATAACTTTTTCTACTTCGCGTACACATTACTCTTGACTTTTAGTTTTGTCATTGTCATGCATCCATAAACACAATCACCATTTTCTATACGTAAAAATTTGGAAAAGCGATTCGTCTAAAACTCAGTTTGCATGGAGTGATGTTACAATTACACTGCAATGTGCATAATGTAATATACCTTACTGCTAAAAACGAAAAATGATGCCGTAGATTACATTATTTTGCTGATGACTTTTAAACATTTACACATTTTGGGGAACCTTTACCGCATTTCATCTTCCTGATTTTTGCGTAACTAACCACTAAAAAGTTTTATTGATTCTTGCATGCCTCTTTTACACCTTTCCCGTTATTAGAAATGTCTAGATTTGCTGGTTTTTGGATAATTAGGTACAAGTTGAGTGTTCGTAAGTTGTAAAACGCACACATCTTTTAGCTTTGACATTTTAATGTTGGTGCAGTCCAACGACAGTTTTTAAGTATGTTGCTTTAGAAAACAAACCAGTATAATACAGTAGAATGACAGATGAGTCACGTACAAAGCAATGGAAATTGCGAGATAACAAATGAAAGCAAATGGATTTTATAACAGCATGAGCCTATCATCGCTTGTGACATGCACTAACATTTTTTCATCTTGTACTTTAACTTTGAAGCAAGGCATACTTAAAAATCAAAGATTTGCTCCTTTCACAGTTAAAAATAACAACTAGATCACTAGTTGCAATCTGTTTGCTTACTGCTTAAGCGTCTACTTCCTGATCGGCTTATCAATTTTAAATGATTGAAAATTACTCATCTTTCCCTATACGTTCATTTCTCCAAATTGCAACAACACAAGCCAAACGTCGTCAGTGGCATTCATACTTACTTATTGGAATCTGTGATAACGAGTTCGAGTTAAAAAAATAAATTCATGATAATAATAGGGTACTCGTTTCTGGAATTGAGTAGAATTTCTTTCACTGCAAGATCTTACCGAATATAATATCCCTTTTGTTTAATCAACTCTACCACTGCTTTCATCAAGTTCCATTATATAAAACGATCCGACGTAAATTATTAAATTGACTTGTTAGTCATCCATTCGCAGAAATGGCGACATGGTTGAAAGCCAAAACTTACAAGTTACTATCAGCCATCTCATGTATTTTCCTTATATTTATTGGTAATAGTAAATAGGGTGTACTTACGTACATTAAATGGGCATTTGCTTTCATCAGTATTTGGTTTGTTTTATGTACGAGAATGAGTAGAAAATCCTATTGAATTAAAATTAAGAGGCTGTAACTGTAAGGTAGTGAGCAATGCATTGGAAACTATCAAATTGGAAGTAAGATTCCATTAATTGAAGGATCTGGGAATACTCGAGAATACAAAACGTGTACCGTTGCTTGTAAAAGAGAAAGCGAAGGGAGCAGAACAGACGATACCTTACAAAATTCAATTTGCACGACTGCGGTGTAACAACCTTTTATGGATTTGCTTTCTCCGTACGACTCTATTTGATGAAAGCTTGAACTTTCGTTGAAAACAAGCTTGAAACTCGACTGCATAATCTACTTACTACATGATTTTTGTCAAATGTTATACAGAGCAAGCGGACAAATGTATAAATTCCCTTTTCACATTTTGTTTACACCTTAAACGTAATTGGTTCAAGTTTTGTGTCGCAGATTGTAGTGACAAAGGTGAGAGCACTGAAAAGATCATTATCAAAGTTTGTGACAAAACATCAAATAAACCAAACATGACGCGCGTTGCTTTACTTATTATACTTATTTTTATTTTGTAGTTTAAATATGATAGTCATAATAAGCCGTCCCCATGGTAGATGTTGGGTAACCAAGGTTCAACATGGGAAAACTGAATACATGAACTACATTGTAAAAATTCGTTTAATTGGCATATGCTTCGCTTTGTACACGCAACACAGTGGATTGAGTGAGAATTGATCCGAACACATTTTTACGCGGAATGTTTCTCAAGGATCGAATTTATTCTTGTATAGAAACATCATGTTACAGTTACACGTGCATACACTTGAATACTTTCTAACAAATAAGTTCATATTATTCTACACCTATCGATGAAATCACTGGAAATGACAGAAATCGTATGTGCTACTGGAAGAATATGACGAATGTGTGAGAAGCGGAAGCACGTAGTTTATATTTTGTCACAAACTTAAATTGCTTTATCTGAGAATTGTAAGTAGAACAAGAGGAAAGCTTCAGCCTTCAGCTTTGTATAAAGGCAAAATCAACAACAACAGGTTCATTTAGATTATCATATTCTTTCCATATCGCTTCAATTTTTTTCACAAGAGAATCTGAAAAAAATTGTTTGTCGATGCTAGATATCATCATGGAAACAGATGCTTATGACCTGATGTCATTTCCGTCTTTTAGAAATCTTACATCGCAATTTGTTCTCATGAAATGAAAAGAAGGAAATAGAGAGGAGTCCATAATACATCATACGATTGTCGTACTTTTCGGGGAAATGCTAATGCTACCACGCAAACATATTTTATTCCATACTTTTCCAGGTTTAATTGGGAACCTGAGATGTGTTTTCCACATCTTGGATAGATTCATGTAAGCAAACTACGTAAAACCTTGGCTGGCCCGGCATATAATGGAATGGGACATAGGTCGTTTGAACATTGATGTCAGTGGAATTACTCAAAGTAATCTATATTTATTTTATCCATTCCAAACTTTTGAGGGGGCTTTGGAAAATTCGAGTGCTATCTATATCAATTATGATGCCATAAAGGGTTGGTAAGAAATCATAAGCGGATCAATCCCACTTTTTAAAGTTTAAGTTTATCTGACCGTTGCAAAGTTGAGCTGATTCGTAAAAAGTACATATGCATGCTTACGTCAAACACCACGACCCACGACGCTAACATTTTTGTCATGTTAGTGAAATCATCATCGTTAAGCCGAATATAATGTCATAAAATTTTGAATGGACATTTTGTAATTCCCATTACAACTGACGCAAATATTCTCTTAAAACTGATCTGTTCATCAAATCCTCAAGATGTGTCGGTTGTCAATGACGAGGGATTAGCTTTTTCTCATTCTCGTCCACACTCAATTTTACTATCTGCATCAAAGGGAAATGGCATAGCGGAAAATGTGATTTCAACTCTAATTTAAGTATGTATGCAGCTTTCGCTTAAGTGTTGGTGCCCTACTGATCTCTAAATTAGTGGATTACTGCATCATACGGTTTTATGAGTCAACATAACGATAAAAATTACTTGCCTCCATCTATTTTTTGCCAGGCTTGACTAAAAACAATCGGAATAATTTCACTGTAAATTGTAAATACTACCTTAAAAGAGACAACTTCAGATATTGCTTTTGCAGAAATAATTTTACGCTGTTCATCGTTAACAAAATAATAGCTACTAAAATTAATGAATGGCGTGGTCATGCCGATTGTAGTTCTGGAAAACTCATGTACATGCTCCTGCACTTTCCCTAATGCCATAAGGTTACCACTTGGTTTTTATGGCGAATGTGTGCATAAGTAGATCCCTTCGTTCTAATCGATGAATCTGTGTAAATTTGTATGCATAAATAATGTGTTTAGACTAACATACATTTTGACACTACCTTCATTCGAGTTGGAATTTCATTGTTTGCTTTTGAAGCGACTTGAAATACATGTCATAATGTCAGATTTTTTTAAAGATTTTTTGAAATAGAAAGCCACGTTCCATAACTGAATTAGAAGGATGACTCATGCTCATTATCAACGAAACTTGAGGATGAAACAACCGAAATCAGTAGAAAAAATATGATGAAACCTAACTCATCTTTTGCAGAGCATTCTCACAATGCCCCGAGCTGGTTAAACACGGCATTCTCTATACACTACATGAGCACAGCGACATGGGCATTTTAGGAGCAAGCACCACGGAAAAAGTTTCATGATCAGCTGCACTCTCCCAACAAATAAGCAATGTATCACAAGATTTTCCTGTGTTCGTGTGTGATTGGCTACCAAGCAAGGAAAGAACCATAAACCGAGCAGTTTGCAATCTGAAATGAAGTATTTTAGTTTTACACACATATCGCACTACCACGTTTGCAAAGGAAGGAATTGAACAACATGGTTTTTTAAACCTGCATTATCCAAGCTGTGGGTGACTGTCATCATCACGGATGGTACTTAAAAGTGTGGAACTCTTTCACTAAATCCATGCATATATGTACGTGCCACAATTATTCCAACAGGAAGCTTCTCATTTGATAAATTTTGTTTTGCGTTATAAAATTTTGTCAACCCCATAAAAACCATGGTAAGGAACTACAAGTAGAAGCAAATCTCTGTTCGAACTAACGATAGTAAAATGCTGATAATGCATTTAATTTTTAGTTTGCCCCAATCAGTAGAAATAGAATTGTATTTAACTTTCTGGGGTCATCGCAGCGTTTAGAATGAGTAGTACTTGGCCTGTCTGCAAAATCCAATTTACAAAAACATCCAACATCAAGTCAAACTCTTTCCGGTAAACTGGAATGCCAGGAAACATTTGTAATGTGATTATCGGCGATGAAAAATCTTACGGGACAGAATCACTTTGAACAAAATTTTGTTTTGATTGGGAGGATAAAAAGTTGGAAAATATGTTGTTTCATGCATCGCATCCAGTCGGCTCGGCTAACTTCGAATATTGGCAAGATGTTTTTGTCTTTCTGTCTCTCTCTGTCTCTCGCAACATTTGACACAACCGATTGTGGTATTGAGAGTGTACTGTGTTTATCCTGTCAATCCATTCTTCTCCTTACCTTTCCACATGATAAGGTAGCCAAAACCCTTGTCAAAAACACAGGAAAGCGAGATAGATACATTGTTATCTATTTGTATTTTGTTTGCTTTACTTTTGTTGCTTGATTTGTTAGTGTACATCCGTCCACTGTATTACCATATGGGGAGTGTTATCCCATCACCATACTATGAAATAAGCACACACACTCCTGTTGCTATCAATCTTCAAAATAGTTGCCATAGATATTCTTTAAAGAGCAAGACCCATCCAAGTTGTGGATGATGATATGATGATCGTCATCATCTTGATATATTTATTTTAGAGGTTCCAGAATTGAGATGAATATAATCATAATGGGAAAGATTGGTCGGTCACTAAGCATTGTGTTGAATAGCTCAAAGAGGAAAAAAGGAAGGTAGACAAGCATTCTTCATTAAGATCCTGGAGAGAGTGGGCTTGAAATTTGAAGATCTAGACGTGTGTGTATGTGCATACGCGCATCACAATATTGAATTGTGTTTGTAGTTTTATATTACATACTTTATGAAAGCTCAAAGCTGAGGCTTCTTCTCTCGCTTTGCTCTGTTTCTGCAAATATGATATCCATGGAGCAACTAAAAAGTATATAAAGTGAATGGTACTTAAATAAACCTGCTTTCCTTCCTTCCTCGCTGTATTCTTTCATTCCCCATTCCCCTTCCCTATTTATTCCTTTTCCATTCCTCCACCTAGACGAACCGAAGCCTGCTCCAGTGGTAGCAGGGCCCATGGCAACCAGCAAGAGAAACGACATGACAGCCTAGGCAGGGCACCGCTACAAAACTTGGCTCTGTACAAAGCGGCAGTGGTGAGCCGTGCTAGTTAGTTCACCGAAGTGATGGCAAGGCAGAAAGGGGAAACTAAAAATGAAATGGAATTATAAAAGTGGATGAATGCAACTAGTTACATTTGTTGAACAGAGACTGCATTCGTGAACTCATCCTTTGCTCAATACTAAACTTGGAGGACTTGTTAGCCCTAGCTGCACCCTTCAATAACTGTGGTGGCTCGAGCTCTAATAATCTAATTCATTTTAAGGTACAATATGAGAAAATCACTCAAAGGATGCATGTGTAGGCAACGCTAATTTGAGCAAATCGATAAAAAAGTAGTTCACTTGTCTCAGATTGGATGCATGATGAAATTAAGACTCCGGCATAATTCTTTTGGTAGAAAACAACTCAAATCAGAAAAAGAAGTGAGGAGATAAAAGAAATTGAATAATATGTGTGTGCTCCCTGCGCCCATCTTATAATCTTTTCGTATTCATATTATTCCAAAGTTTCAAGTCCCAACCTCCGCACAATCTACAAAGAAATTCCATTCCTGGAGCGGAGTGCACTGCGAGTCCAGCCGTTTCTCGCAGAGAGTAAAGTTTTTGTGTTTGTGTTAGCAGCAAAACGTAATGACCACGATCTGTGAAGCCTTAGCCTTCAAAAAGTTGTATGTAGAAACAGGGGGAAGGTATGTTGCGTTGTCAGTTAAGTGAGGTAAGCCTTTATGCCTACTCCTCTCATTGGATTCCTGTTTTCTTTAGCCTCGCGTTTTTCACGCTGGCTACAGAATGCTAAATGAGTAAAGCATCGCCGAAAAACATACAATCGTCCGTGGTTCAAAATACCATTTGGCTGGTTGGCTATTAGTTATGCTATTGCCTCAATTCTCTCTTTCTCTCTCCCTCATCGTGTCTTCCTCATAATTTTGCTCTTGCTTGGTTTCCCCAGCTCTCCAAAAACCCTCAGCATATATACACGCACATGACACATTATACGATTACACACAGCAGCATAGAAGAATCAGTCAAACACGAACCGAGCTGAGTATCTTCTTTCTGGATGGATTTTTGTTGGATTGGATGGAAAGTGGGATTTTGTTCGTGTTTTTCATCCATGAGCACTCCGTAACATGGGATAGATTGTCGGTCCAACATTGCCAGGAGCAGACGGTTTACTCCCAGCATACAGCTCTGTGTTTCCGTCTCCAACATCACTACATTCTTGCCCAAGACCCAATGCTACATCTTTTTTGGTTACTGTGTACTTCACAATGCTACCAGTTGGGCAATATTCACACACACGTAGCTCACTCCTACAGTATATTCCTTTTTCTTTAACATATTTTGATTTCCCTGCTTTCTGTAATATTTATTTGTAGGTAGCAGTCCCATTCCATACTACCATCGTGTGTTGTACATGCATACCAGTCCCATTCACACTCTGACGAAAATCTAAATCTAGCCATTTGCCGTTGCTTCAGCATTGAAGCCAGTATACCATCAACATTTCCCATTCAATGTTATTCCAATACCGATATTTCCAGAGAGGAGGAACAGAGCGGTATTTGCATTGCCTAGCATTCATTGCCAGTAGACGAAAAAATATCATCATCACCACCGGAGAAGTCGAGTCTTCAAAAACAGAAAGAGTATATGAATGCTGGGATGTCCTGCTTCGTCTCTCATACAGTCATTAGAATGCTTGTGAAAGAGAGCACCAGCACACACACACACACACCCCAGTCACATCAACAAATTTTTTTTCTTTCTATTCTTCTTTCTTAATCTTCTACCCTCCTCCTGACTGCTCCTGCATCTGCACGTATTTAGTGATTCTGCAGCGTTTGCCACAACTGTTACTTGCTTTGTCTCATAATAAAATCTAAGGGAAAAACAGAGAGAGAGAGAAAAAATCTTCTGAGGAAGGACGGGAGTCAAGTGATGGCAGAAAAACTAGTGGAAACGAAGATGTGTCAGCACAAGATTTACTTTTGATCACCATATCATCATAATCATGCACCTAAAAGAATCTCATATTTTGAAAAAAAAAACAGTGGTATATGCTCCAGCCGAGCTCACGTTGCATATTAGAAGAATGGTAAAAGAGAACAAAGAGAAAAAGAAAGCTACAATTTTTCTGGAATGTCAAGCAACTCCGCGAATTTTCAGGACTGATGTAACAGGATCATTGTAGGAACAGGGCGACAGAGGACGGAGTGAAGTGCTCCTTTTAGTAACGACATCAACAACACATCGTTTAGATCACAAGTATGGTAGTAGCCTGCAAAAAGGCTGGAAAAGCTAATAGGATAGCTGTAAAGCACACAAGCAACCTCGACTTCTCTCCATTCCCTGAAAATTACCTTTGCCCCTGAGCATAAGCTTGGCAATTTATCTGCTACGAAAACGAAAAGCAACTACTACTGCTGCTGTTATATGCTCCATCCATTGGGTTGCACGGTTTGGTGGTGCACGCATAAAAACTCCTTCATTGTCGTGTACAATATTACTTGAGAGGAGCAGCAGCTCTTTGTGCAGCTCTAGCACTGCCACTATTCTACTCTCCTGCTTGCTGCTCTTGGTATCTCAGTTAGTTCTTGGGCTATACTCACTCAACCCAGCAGCAGCATAGCAGTAGGAGCAGAGAACAGAGCGAAAGGAAACAAGAGCTCTGAGTCTCAAAGTGACGGAGGAGCTGAGTAAACGTGTGTGTCCAAACCAAAACAAGTTACACAATAGCACTTACTACAATCCTCATCAAGGTTCCGTGTATCAGTGTTTACTGGTTAAAAACTCATTTGACTCATGATTTCGATCGGGCTCAAGTGGCGGTTGCCGTTTCGATATCAGAAAAATTAGTACTGGAAGGGAATAAATAAACTATAGCTCGAAAATAACGTGCTAATTCATTGTTGTCCGGAATGTCGAGAGGTAGTCGACGATCGGGTCCAGGCCCACGCACATCCGCAAAATTAGTGGGTCAACAAGTGATCATGAATCCGATACCTCGTCCAGCACCGCAACCAAAGCCATTCGCCGACGTCATTAGTATCCCGAAACGGTTCCAAGTACCGGAAAGTCAACTACTTCCACACCAAGTCAAAAGCGGGATTGAGATCGCCAACTTATTTAAATTGCTAAATGCACTTCAAAGTCGGATCGCCCTGGCATGCTCTCAACATCAGGTATGTAAAATCATAGTCTTCTCACCACTTTTTAGTGATAGTATTTGGAGTAGTGGTAGTTTTGTCGCTTTTTATTAGCTTCTTGGTAGTGGTAATCGAAGTAACAGCTTTTCTGCGCTAGCTCATAATTTGAGTGTGATAGGTGATGTGTGATCAAGTAGATTATTTTGTATAATGGAGTATCATACACCCAGAATGGCTCCACCATCAATTTTCTTGAGGATATATGGTAGTTTCAATAAACGGCTAGGTAAAGTAGTAGGATGGAGGTGGAACCAATATATTTTCTTGGAGCAGCTAGTGATCTATTCTATCATCAAAATGAAGTGTGATTGCTATAAAATAACAAAGCGTAGAGCACTTTGGTTTCCTTCCCTTTTTATTGAAACTACAATACATGTAGTTTAAGTAATTGGAGCAATTTCAAAGAGCTGTGCGCGTTGGCTTTGGGTTGCTGAAAATGATGATGACTTGATACACACTCCGATTTATCGAGTATATTATTATTAAACGTTACATAAATTGATTTCCGTTAGCATGGTGCATCGGTATCGGCACATTGTTCGTATTATGTATATATTATGTACCCTTTGAAAATTGCAAAACACTACCGTGTTTATTCCAAATAAGTCTATTTTACCAGCATACAGTGTTGTATAGATTGATCACACCAACTGACGAAAAGTCAAAGAAAATAAATCTTTGGCAAAAAAACTAATGCATTACCAATGAATCACCTCATCGCTTTAACGAAAATTAGGCAGCAAGACGAACGTCACAAACTAGTATCGCCAAACCAAGAGAAAATTTTTTCATTGCGTCGACACTCGACAGCATATTTTGTACTCGAGAGCTCATTTTGCATGTACAAACTACTAATGTGACAAGTAATTTAAGAGTTGACAAGTTTCGAGTAGAATGTCACTAGTTTGAAGCAGAGCGCTTCCGAACTTTGCAGTTAAAACTCGGGTTTTACTTCAATAATGTTCATTTAGGTTGGCGGAGAGATGCTCAGATTCATTCATTTTGAGTTTATAAATTTGGTCATGCATCAATTTACTTATCTTAATTATTAAAAGTGTGCACTTTCCAACCAAAGTATAGAAATCTGTGTAGCACACAAGCTTATTTATTGTCTACAAAGTAGTTGATGCATACATCATTCTCCAACGTACCCAAAGTCTGCAGGACAGAGAACATGAATCAAAGTACGAAACTGAGAGCAAGATAAAATAATCCTTGTGGAAGAAAGCGTGGCTCAGGTTGCCCCAGTCAGGCGTAGTCATAATAATAATAACACCGTCTTCTTCCTATCCTAACCCAACGCATTGCTTGCAAGTGTATTGCTGAGTTGAGCAAGCATCATCCATGGGTTTTGAGTACATACCACACAGTATTGTATTTTTGTATCAGAATCAGAAACTTGGTGTACCTTGCCTCTGGTTTTTTGGTGGTGTAGGGCCAAAGAGAGCTTTTTTGCTTGGCAACGGATGGATGGATGGACGGACACAGAATAGGCGAAGCTTATATGCAGCAGCAGTAACATACCTCCTTAATCCGTCGCTCACTCAGTTTAACTCGAGCTCTTAAAAAACTTAGCTTCAATGACTTTATTACACTTGTCGACTACATGCTCCCCGCTTTTTTGTTGACAATTGTTAACAGTGATCTCATTTAGGTCCTGCTTGTTAGCATTATTCTTGTAGGGACAAAACAATAAGCCATAACATGAGAGATGCTAATTCTGCAATTGAAAGAGGTTTTTTTCCATCCATTCCATTATGGTGCATCATCATTTTCCCCAACATTATCTTGGGCTTCTCAGGAGCATCTCATTTTATACCATAACTGTGTGCTGCAACTGCAACCGTCTTTCCTTTCTGCAGAGCGTCTTCTATTTATATAGAGACGTAGTATTGGTAAAATTGTGATCAGTCATTTAAGGGATATATTACGTGGAGCCTTGACTCAGCCTCTTACCACTGTTGGTCATGCAGTGTGAGCAAAGAAATGAAAATCCAAAGGGCATTTAATTCCAAGTTGAGCCAATCTTGTGAAATTTACTTACTAACTTACTCAAATAAACGCATTCTCTCTCTCTCTCTCGCCTTCTTCCGTCTGTCCATATCAGCGTAATATACTTCGTCGCTCCTTATATTTCCCTTTGGTTGCCAGAGGCTAACCAGAAAAATACAAAGAGAGAGAGAGAGAGAGATGGAGAGAGAGAGAAGAGTGGCTAAACCGTTGCTTGCTTAAATAGACTCTGCTACCACCTTGCTTGGCTCATCATGTGAGTTTTGGAATCCTAAGATCACACAAAATCAATCCTCAATTCACAAAACAGCACGGCGATCTATCTCTTTAGCTCTAGTCGCACTGGTAGAAATCCTCCTTGAAGTTTCTACCGACTCACCTCCAACTCCACCGATAGCTGCATCAGCGTCCCCTTCCGTCTCCATCAGCCACACATATCAACAACAGCCAACCAAGCATATACTGAGCACAGTCCAACCAAAAGCTTAGCAACTTTACATGAGTAAAAACGAGGAAAAGTCAGGACAATTCCTCTAGCAAGCGGAGAAGAAGCAAGGGAAGACGGCAAACGAAACGTACTTTACTAAAACTCAACCTTTGTTTGAGTAACTAACATTGCATATTGCATTACACCAATGGTTGTATTTACATTACTCACTGAGAGTGAAGAGAGTTGTTAGCAAAACCTTAAATGCTGCTTCTTCTACTTCTTCTTCCACCACCACCACCAACCACCACACACACACACACACCACCATCATCACATCATGACAACGCTGAGTGAGAGCAGAGTGGAGTTGTAGGCAGCATTGCAATGAGCAAGAGCAGTACAGCCAACAACTGTAACAAGAGCGGAGCAAAGCAAGCAGTCCTTTCATGATGCCTTTTCCTTCCTTTACAACTTCGTCTACTGCTAATAATCAATACTGTTCGGCTGTTTGTTATGATGATAAAATGCCGTTGCTTGTAGATTACTAGGAGGGTGCACAACACTCCAACTCCATCCCAGCCAAATAGAGAAAGAGAACGGCAAAAGTAGCTTGGACTTACCCGTTTGCGAAAAAAAACAAGTAAAAGATAATGCTGCTGAGTTTCTTTCCGGTTTCATCTTTACCCTGATGCTTTGAGAATGATTGGATACAAACAACACCATGGCATCATCACAATCATTCTCATGATTTCACTCTACATTTTTTCAGATCCCTTTAGTTGAATCAGGAGCCATGGCATTTTTTCTCCGCCGTATGAATTCTCCAAATATGAAATCTTATACGGGGAGGGATAAAAAGCATTTTGCTAAGAAGATTGTCGTCTTTTCTGCTACTGTGAAAGGGAATGATATAAATGAAAGCGTCTTTGAGATTGGAAGGGAAAAATTTAGTTGATGCGATGATGGCAAATACACAATTTGTTTAAAACGTTGAGCAACGTTCACAATAAAATTATATAAACAACACACTTTCCCTGTAGATAGATGAAAAGATGCTTACAGATAATAAAGTTTAGGGAGGAGGTAGGTATGCCACCTAAAATATTGGCTTCATTGCCAGCATATGAGCCTGAAGGTGGAACATTAGATTTGGACATACCAACTAACAAAAATGAAGAAATAAACGCTCCAGGCAGTTTATGGAAAGCTTGAGCCAACAGTCAGATTACCTTTCATCATTATTTCATCTGGAGAGTTGGGTTTGCGCTATAAATTATACATGCATGCTTAACCAAAGTTTTTAACTGGTGCTGATGATGAGAGAGAGAGCATATAGTTCCCATTTATGGTTCCCCATTCGATTTTTAACTTTTCAAACATCATTCATTAGTAACTTTGGAATTTGACTGTGAGTTCGGATCCGGACTCCAGAACCACCAGGAAAGCCGTGGCTTATGTGTGTGACGGCTCTGAATTTCATTTATTCTAAAGAGGTGTCAGCAATGACTAATGGCATTTTGAACTACCTTTAGTAGCAACCAAAATTAGACGAAGTAGAGGTATTCCCGTTCTCGCAGTCTCAGCATGAACTTGTAATGCTACGCTTTCGCTCAGACAGTAACTGCTATGAAAGAGAAGGGAAATGGGGCAGTGTGAGACACGCCATTTACTACAAGCTGGCAGTGTACAATCGGATTCCTTTCCCCTTCTGGTGGCCCCTAGCTTTTAGATTGGAAAATTTGCTACCTTTGCTCTGCTGTGGTTTACGAGAGGAAGTGCAGGGCTACGTGAGAGTAGCTTGGAATATTGGAGTGAACTCAGAACTGGCTTGGCATGCATGGTTGTTGCTCAATATCACGGTTCTGCATCATTTCTATTGTTAGCATTAGCGTCATCGCCTTTGCAAATGAATACTCCGCTTTAGTTTATACTGAATAGCACAAATTCAAAATTGTACTAGTCTACTTTCTTTTAATATAAATTGCTTGCTATAACTTAACTAATGGGGAAATTGTATACCGTTATTTGTAATAATGTCACATCCTTCCATCTATGTTTTAAATTGCACATCCGCGCTTTGTAGGAAATGGAAATTGATACTACATATTGTTATTTTATTCCTCTGAATTCGTTAGTATTTGAGAGATCCGGCGAATCATCCCAAGCCGCCTGATGACGGTTACAAGCACGGCTTAGAGATGTCGTGAGATTATAAGAGAATAGTTATAAACACACACAAGTATATATTAAAACTCGAACATTCCCCATAGTCAAGTCAGTCAAATCTACAGTAAAGCAATCAAAATTTAGAAAAATCTCATGGAGAAGCTGCGACGGTGGAACTGTCTCAATGAAGGAAAATGCTACGATCTCATTATGAACAAGATGTTTGCTGACGCCTGTACCAACTGTGGACCATTTGTCGCAAGCAAGTTACGTGGTGCAAAGTTAGTCAAATTGGCACGAAAAACGAGAGTGAAAGCAGCTCGTAAGCGAGACGCAATTGCGAAAAGGAAGGCTGCGTTGGAGGAAAAACAGAAAAAGTATGGTTACATAGCAGCTACTGGTTTTTTCGCTACCTTTATCTGCGTGGGCTGACTAATGATGAGCGTGTTGTTTTCAAATTGTAGGATTGAAATTGCGGCTCCACCGGCACACCGCCTCCCCACCACCACCACCTCCAGCTGCCACCAAGAAGACGGAGAAAGCGAATAATCAGTGTTGAGCAACCACATCCGGAGTTATTTTTGAGTCAGGAAAACTTCCTTTCTGAGTTGGGTTTGGTGACTCCAGAGGTATATCAGAGAACACTCGCAGAATCTAAGCGAACTGAGAGACGGAGACGGACGACAGCGAATCCCAAATACAAGTCAAGCAATTTTGTGGATCCAACTGTAACTGGGGTAAGAGGAAACTATTGAGTGTACCTAAAAAACTTTACCTACAGTACTTCACGGGGCTGAATGATACTAATGCATTAACTTTTCAACGCAGCGATCCAAGCGATCTCGACGCAGTGACCCGGAAAGTCTCAAGATTCCAGAAGAACCACTGGCAGAACCTAGTCGTCCAGGTGTGGACCGAAGGAGAGCACAAACTAAGCGATATGAGTGCAGCGTCTGTGCTCAAAAAGGTACGTTCAACTTATGTAATAGTGGTATTGGCGGAGTCAGATTCCAATCATTAGCCGAAATTTTAAAAATTCGTTTTTAAAACTTAATTTTAGACGTAAACGTAACATGTAACCGCTGCATGTCTGGCTTTCATGCTGATTGCATCCGAGTATCTGGCAGTAAAGCTACAATTCCACCAACACATACCGTCGAAGTCTGCCCAAATTGTGTTCCTTGCAACCCCAACATTAAATCAAGCGACTGCATTTTACTGTCAAGGAAGATTTGTCGACCATCAATCATGGGCATGGGCAGTAGCCCAGCTCCCACAACTAGAACCAGAGCCACCAATCCACGGAATGGAGGGGGAGGCCGCAGAGGTGGAGGAAGATATCGGTCTCAAAAGCAGACAGCAAAATCCAAAACGGCTTTCAAACAAACATATGCCAAACGTGGAAGGCCACCCCTTAAAGCTAAACAAGCGGAGCAAGTTGTAAAAGCTGTGACGCCAGCACCATCATCGTCATCTTCTTCAAGGCGAACACTTAATCACTCATCTGCGGTGGCTGCTGCTGCTGCAGTTCCAGCTGCATGTTGCACATTACCACGTTTCCACATGGAATCTCCACCCTCTCCTGATATAACTGAACCTTTACCCTACAAGAAGGTGGTTCCTCCGGTGGGCATCAAGTGGAATACTAGACATGCCAAATTACGAGGTGGGGAAAGGAGGAGACCCTATCCAACACGAGACATTTCACCTCCACCTGTCACAGCAATCAAATATGAAGGGACAACTAGTCCACGACGACCAGTCAAAGCTGCATCTTTATTCGGCACAGAGGAAAACGTGACAGCAGTAGATTTCAAACAATCAGCCAAAATCAAAGTCCTGCAAGATAACGGCAACTCCCAACCAAAGAGCATACTGACTAATGGCGTTTCTCAAGCAATGAACACTAAAGTCGTAACAGTAAAACGGCTTCAGACGTCAGCCAAAAATCCAAACATTACTATCCAACCTAAAGTCAGTCAAATTGGGAAACCCAAATCAGTTAAGAAAGAAGACGAAAGTCCAAAAGTTGCAGCTGTAATCTCTCCAGTCATTGCTGTAAAGTCAGTACCAAAAGCCATCATAGTAAACAAGCCCACACCAACGCCAACCAAGAAGGCGAATGGAACCCAAAAATCTAAACCCCTTGATGCGTTTTCCATAAACCGAACAATGCTAGCGATGAGTGCAGCTGCAGGTTTAGTCATGTCTAACAACAAATTACACATGTCAACAAGTGGCTCTACGTCACCAGCTCCAGAAAACAATGCTATTGTCAAATCAGTACTTCCTGCACCGACCACCGGTGCATTAAAACCGAACAATGCTTCTGCAACAGTCTTCGCAACAAAATCTTCCCCGCTTCCATTTACTCCCAGTCCAGTAAAGTCACCCATGTTGGGATCCCCAAGCACTACACTAAAAGCAAGTTCAACAACAGGAAGCTCCTTAAAATATCCATTGTCAGCAGCTACGGGATCATCCAAAATAAACTCTGTGTTGGCCACCCCCTCAAAATATTCAGCTACTCCTGTCGCCGCGACAGTCTCAAAAACTTCCCTTTCTCCATCAACAAACGAAAAGAAAGCACCAGAAATCTCCTCAAAAAAGGTTGAACCAAAATCTGGAAAGCGTCTTGATCTACCAGGCGCATCACCATCACCACCAAAAGTTACTCGATTAGTTGCACCAGTGAGAGCTGACTATGCAAAATATGGCTTGATTACCGAAGACACCAAATCCATTTCCAAACCAGGTGCAACAACGGGGGAAACGTTTGATGTATATGGAGGGTCGTCTTATTACACCACAGCACCGGCAACACCTGGCTCCTCAAAATCATCATCATCATCTTCATTGTACTCGTCATATTATGCGTATGACACTCATTTTGCATGTAGTACTTCAGCATTTTCCAGCTCGTTCACATTCGATGAAGTACCGCCAGCAGTGGCGGGGCCATCAGGACTTCATCTAAAGCCAAGCACTGTATTGAACTCCACCAACACTGCCAAGAAGAAGAAAACTTATCCACTGAAACCTGCTCCCCGTCTCAACCCAATCCTTGAGCAATCAATCTCTGATTCCATTTCCAGTGTCATTCTTGCAGCTGCCAGCGCTCCTGCTCCGACCTTGGATTCAGATGATGACACTGATGACGAAGACTACAAGAAATATCTTGCGAAGACAACTTCTGCTCCTTGTTCAACTGAGCTTAACAAGTCGGGCTCCTCAAGCCTCAGCACTACTGCCACAAAATTCGGTGGCTACACTGATTCCTATGACTTTTACGACAAACCACCTGTCTTGGTCCAGGAAAGTTATCTGGATGACTATCTACCAGCACGGAATTACGTCATGGATGGTAAAAATGCTGTTACAACTACGTACAACAGTACCAGAGCCGTATCCCCTGCTCCTACACACTCCACGATTGGCTCATCTCGTTCGGTAAGGGATCCCGAGTTACGGGAGTCAGATGAAGACGATCTGCTCTCCATTCCTGATGCCTCAATCGCTCCATTAAGACCGAGAAAGCACAACGTGTTGCCACCCATTGAATCTAATGAGCCATACTGGACAAACACAAAACTGAGCTCATACTCAGCATCTGCAGGATCCTCCAAGGCGACTGCATCATCAGCCAAGAAAGGTCGAAAAGTATGCTATTGATTTCCATGCAGTTGCTGTGATGTACGGTAAAGAAGAGAATACGCGACTTTTCATAACTGAATGTATCTGACTGTTTATTTTAATTTTTGGAGAAAGTAGATTGATTGATGTTTATCAAGCAATTAATTTGATGTAGTAATGCATAGTAGACTGGCATTCATTAATTGTGGAATTTTCGTCGTGACTGAACTCAATGGAAACATGGATCTTCTAAAACGGAAACTAGTTGAACAAGTCTTCATAAATGAGTGGTAGAGGTAAATGTGTACGCTTCTATGAATTTGAATGCCTGTTTTGTGTGAATGAATTTCGCTGTTAAAACTAGATTTAGCAATTTAAGTTAGGCTAGTCACCTGTAGTTTGTAAGGAAGAAGAAAATATTGTTGTGTAGCATTTCATTGCATGTCGTCCTATAGCGTAGATCACTTCCCGAAATGTGTGTAGATCGTAGGACGTAAAACTCGTAGAAATATATAAATTTTGTTTTTCTTCAAATCGTATCTTTATAGCAGAAGAATATAGTTTTTGGTTAGCGATTGTGCTTGTGACGTCGTTAAATATTAATTTTTATTGTCACATTTTTCTATGTAAAATTTCTATATACTAACGTACGCAAAAGAAAAGGTTTCACAAGAGGGACGGAATCCGATCATGAAAGAGCTGTATACTTATGGTCCATAAGTTATGGAATGGAATGATGTAATATTTTTAGAAACCAAATTATTTCATACTTAGCTTCAATATAATGAACTTAAATGTCATGCGTAGATATTTACATATAATACTACTTATACACAAATACACACATATTTCTTAATTATTAAACAATTTCATCTGAATTGGAATGTAATACGTGAGAGAATTTTTTGCTTTTCTTAGAACATGCTTACGTATTATACGTACTTTGATTAGATCTGTATTGTATTTCTTCCATTTCTGTGTTGAGAAATTACACTCGAATATGTTCTGTGTTTAGAAATATATTGTAAAATGCAACAAAGTAGCTTATTATATGGCTGTCCTAGGAAGACTTAAATGCAAGTTGATGTTTAACCTAGCATAGTTAACAAAATGTGGATTTGAGCAACAAAAGTGAACATTTTCCTTTTTTATTTTATTTTGCATGTAACGATAAATATGTAACCAATTTGTAATGTCATGTAAGTGCATACTGTGTGTTGCATATTGTATGTATACATACATAAATTCATGAACATGTATTGGTCATTGTCAATTCATTGTCATTTTGTGTCATTTGGTGTTATGGTGAATAAAAAATAGTTCGAATAAAGTTTTACCTGGTCCACATTAATTGCATATTCGCCGCACAACTGGAGCATTTACGTCAGAGGTCCTACGTATTTACGCAAGTATGGGATTATTAAAATAAATCTCTTTTCATGTCTTCTTGCATTATAACAATTCGACGGTTTTTTTCATCGTAGATCTCATTTCACAGGTACATAAACCATGATGTATGTTCAAGAAACCAATATCCACAGCATGCTTCCTCGTCGTTTTGGCTTCTACCTGCAACCTTGTACGCATAAGCGAACAACATACACCTAACATTTTCCTACAATGTTCTTCGAAGCTACTTACATAAACCATGGCTTCGTAACGTGGTTGCTAAAAAATACTTGACACTACACTAGATAATTATGCAATCCAAAAGTTAAAGTATTATTTAAACGTCTAATTAAATGGGCTAAATTCACATTCATATTGTGTATTGTTGAAAGAGCAATCCCAATCGTACAAGATTCAGACCGTATTACCCCGAAGCCCAAACACTGCATGTGCGCTTTGTTGAAACCTGTTCTGTTTGTCAATATGTACTCCAAAATACATTAGATCAGCCTACATTCTATACCCGACCCGAACATATTTAAACTCATCGAGAAAGCAAGAGGTCGATATCGAAATTCCACCGTATTAATTGGAATTTCCACCCCAACGCCCAGCTAGTAAGCGAGGAATTAATAACTAATTTATAATCATACTACATAACTTGGGATTACTCGAGTAAAACTAATCCTTTATACAATTCTCCAACCACCTCCAAACTCAGGTTTAAACAATAACACTGGCCACAATAGGTCTACCGTATTTTTGTAAAATTTTCGACAAGTGACTCAAACCTTCTTTTATATCATCAACTACCACCTCTGCAGTGTATTTTGTACACATCAGATTTAATAATTTTGTAATTTCGTGGAATGAAGTAACTGTTTAACTTTTATACAGACATAATATATACAACAGAATTGAGCGTAGCTCATTTTCCTAACTAAGCATTTACAGACTATAATCATAGCTGTATATTCGAATATTTTGAATTCGAATCATCAATTTTTAACGAGAGATAAGTGTTAAGACCTATTTTTATAACAAGCTATTTAGCAAAAAAAATAGATCATCACAACAACGCATATTGTAAACAGATACGGCAAGGTCTAACGTTATCTTGATATTTAACATCCCAAAAATAAGTCAGTGTGAAAATCAAGACTGAAAAAGTTGATGCTAAGATTACCAAGATATACACAACATAAATTGTATACGCAGTTCTACACTTCAACGTGCGATGCACACCAAAACTGATTTAGTCCACCACCTTAGCCATGCAACTGACTGTTGAGTGATGTGTGACCCATCACTTGTTTGTGTTATGGAACCAGTGGATGTGGTCCGTAATAAGAAAGCCTAGCCGCAAAATCATTCAGAAATTTTGTTTATATCAACTCTATTTTTGTTTCGACTGTGTGAAGCGCAAGTTGATTTATTTGTTATTAATAACGCTTCCCAATGCTCCATCATGCAGCAGCAACTCTCATCCACTGCTTATCTTTCATGTTATCTATCACCCTCCGCTCCGCCCTGTTGTTTAATAATATGTTTGTTTTTGTTTGTTGTTGCGCCACAGTTTATCATCAGATCAAACACCATCGACAATGTATAACATTGTGATGATGAGCCCCACAACATTGCTACAATTACACCATCATCCACAATAACTTGCTGAAGACGAGAGGGAGGAGACCATTTGCTCTGACTTGTAATACATTCGTAGCTGCTTTCAGCTACACCAAAAGCATAGAGACGGGTAAGCAAGATTCGTTCTTTTATATTATTATGTCAATCCCAAAACAGGTAAATTAAAGTGGTCCACACATCATCATCACCATATCATATCATGAAACCATTTCTAATCAACAACAAAGCAACAAGCAACCCCCGTCCACAGTATCATAATCCCCCATTTCTTAGCTATTCATGAGCAGGCTCATTTAGCTTCTATCTAATTCAGTCAAACTGTATTAAACAAAACTGGCTACTGCTTTCCGATTGTAGTCATCATGAATATGAATACTTCACCTGGGCTCAACTCTGTATATACCTACCTACATATAATGAATAATATTGTGCGTAAAAGGGAAGGATGCCAGTAGTAATTTTTGAAAAGTATGCACCGTAGCAGCCGTTCAATCACCTCATCTCATCTCTCGTTTTGCAACCTTGCCTTGTCTATATAGATAGACATTGTGAGCATTTTTTACATGAATCTCGTCGTGACGTTTCACTTGTCGTAGTAGGAAGGATAACATTTTTTTGCATGCGTCTATACCTTTGTACCTACTAAGTTTGGTCATTCTAACATCTGCACTCATTGTTGGTCCATTCCGATTGTTAGTGTGCTAATTATGGTGGATCTTGCATACTAATTTGGTCATCTCTATATGAAATTTCAGATTTTGAGGTAAATACCATCATGGCGTTAACATTTCAAGACGTTTTGAATGATGCGAAAAAACTGTCCAATCGACTCAGAGAGCGAGAGTCAGCAGCTGATGTACTCGTGTCCCAAGTGCAGTCTATATGTCAGGAAGTTCAAGCCATGAAACAGGTATGCCGAAGATGAGGTTGAAAAAATGATGGTTTTTGCAACCCATTTCATTATGCCCAATGCTACAACAAGCAAACATTATTGCCTCTGACCGAAACCAATCCCATTTTATTTCTAATCTTGCTTTGGCTCTGTTGTGGTGGTGAAGGTGTCCGCATGCTAATCTACACCACCATCCTGTATTATGTGTTTGTGAACATTTGCTGTGTTTAATTAGTTGTTTAGGTGCTTACGGTTTTTTGAGTGTAACGGAAGGGATTTTTGTTTTTATTGCAGTATAAATTTATTTCTGTAGTAGCAAAGATTGTAAAAGTTGAGTGTGTACCTATGAAGTAATTAATAATAATGGAGCCCTCACCTTCTTCCTCTTGTTCGCAGTACAATGAAGATATTGCCCAACTTAATGATCTCGCATCAGAGAGACCACGAATGGCACTGGTGGCTGGAATCCAGCAAGAAAACAAACATATTATGGATCTGCAGCAGGAAAACAGAGATCTGAAAATTGCTCTGGAAGAACAGCAAAATGCAATCGACCTTATTATGTCAAAGTATCGACAACACGTATCTAAACTAATGCAGTGTCAAAAATATGACCAGCAATTATTGAAAAGCATGGATACAAACACAAAGGTACACAGTAATGTGAGCCGTTGACCTTTAACTCATGTTATTTTGCTCAAATATGAAACTAATTTTAATTATTGGGGAATTGTAACTTGTGACCTAGGCTTTAGAAAATGCAACGGAGAAAATGAATGAAATGAAATTAGTCATGAGGAAGGCCGTTAGCATGGATGAAGATGCCATTACCAGAGAGGAAGAACTAATAAGTCGTCTTTGGACTGAAAATAAGGTAAATCCAATATTTGTTTTATTTAATACTATATGGTATACGTATTAGAGTGTATTACACACTTAAAATTTATATATGTAATGTGAAATTTGTTATTGCTTTAAAGGGCCTTCGAGAAACACTGCAAATAGCTCATCGGTTCAGTTTACCCGACCCTGACGAGGAACCCAAGTAACTTTCAAAATAAAATTTAAATTTCTGCTACTGGAACACAATAACATTATTGTCCGCAAAAAGCGCATACATTTTTGTGCAAAAAAAGAGAATTTTCACACGAATATTGTAAATAAAGTGCTTCACCGTATCAAATTCTGCCGACCTTCTGTTTCTGTGAATGTTTTATTTACATATACTGTGCAAAAGCAGTGTTATTTTTGTTAAAGAATTCATTTGGTTTCCCAGTAAGAGACGATATCCTTTTAGCTGGTAAAAGTTTTCAAGAACAAATTCAGATTTACAAAAATGCAGAAAAGAAATCAAGACACTGTAAACATAATATGTCAGCGTCAAACACTTTTCGTCTACTAACCACATGCTTCCTCATATGAACCACATTTTTTACTCACTGTGTTATTATTACATAAATTTAGGTATAAGAACTTTACCGAGTCAAAGATCTATTTACCAACAACCATCAACATCTTAGCAATTCTGGTGAAGATGTTGTCTTCTGCCTCCTTCCCTAATACTTGGCCATAAACAAAATGCTGAACAAAGTTTTATTCATTCTATATTTACGATACATAAAAGCTGCATCCTCCAAGATACAACACTTACTGGGTAATGTAAGAAAGTATGATCCTGTTCCTGCCTTGAAGCCATTAGCCATCTCTCTGGAAAATTCTCCGTTATGTTGTGCATGTATCCATAAATGCACCTACTGCATTAACTGCATAAGCACTTATGAAGCTAAAAAAGAACGGAATGGCTCACATTATGGAATAAAAAATCATAATCATCGTGCCTGTCTTGCCTTGTCAAATGCGCTCCTCTTCATTCCCAATCAGCTTTCAATACGTGTAAATAATTTAACACATGTGGGAGTTCCTTCCTGAAATGAAGAAGGGTTGCTTTGCTTGTATTTCAGATTCCAGAAAAGTCAAAAAGCATTTCATTTGAAGCTCACTCCTATCTAGCGATACGATGTCGGCCCTTATTATTTGAGCTTTCATTGAACACCATTACGAGTTATGCATTCTTGGTCAAGTAAACTAGCCCAAAACTTACTAGTTATACTCTGAATTTCGTCGTTTTTAGATTGTTACCTAATGTTTAACATAAACTTTTAACTGGCATTAAGTTTTGAACAATTAAACTGACGTGGACCTACAATCAACACTACACGTCTTAACACTCGTGACTTCGACCAAGAAAAAATTTCATAGGAAATTGGCAGAAGAATCTCAGTGGTTCGGGCAAGGTACAGTGACGGTTATATATTAATTATACTTATTATAATCGTTATATTAGTAGGCATGTGTCATGAGTAAAGAGTAATCTGGTATGGAAATGGAATCCTACCACGAATCGGAGATTCGGGTGAGTATAAGTATGCAATCTAGAAAAGACGTAGCGGGACAGCAAATGTGTAAATAGTATTGAGTGTCCATTTGCTTAGCTGTAGCAGAGCTCTGGAAGTAACAAAATCCTCATGATATGATCAGGCAACTCAAGCTCAGCCAGATGAGTTGTTGTGTAGGCAGCTGACATAGGGAAGACGGATGGCAGGACAAACACAGCGCATTTTTATAGAGCATTTATTTATTATTTAGTTTTGTAGTTGTACATACAGTTAGTGTCATTTTTACAAACTTACATACATTATTGTACATATATCAGAATCTGCCATATTAACTTTAGCAACAACAGTACAGTTTTAAAGACTGATAACACTGCATTTTTGAAGTGCACACCTGATCCTTTTCAATCACATTAAATTATTCTGTGACATCGGTTAGCTACATTGAAAGACATTACCAAATCGCGTTTATACAATCAATCGGTGGCAGGCTGCCTGCTTTTGTTGTTGATATATTGAGTTAAAACTATCGATCTAAAAATATCGTTTGATGTTACCGTTGTGTTCATTAAAGATGGCTCAAAGTCTGATGGCATTTACTATTGCGGTGACGTTGTGCACTGCTTTCACGCTTCCGAAAACGTATGGGGATAATAATCGCGTCGTTGACAAGGTATGTAGTTAACATTTTAGTTATAGTACAGAAATTCAATGAAACTCGATATTTTTGTGTGCAAATTTTCATCAGTTTACTTATTTTTATTATTTCTAGAGTTTAAGTGACCAGGAACATTTCATGGATGGTGAACATAACCCTAAATATGATCATGAGGCTTTTCTTGGAGAAGATGCTAAACAGTTCGATGACCTCACTCCGGAAGAATCTCGAAGACGTCTGGGGTGAGTACACGTTGTCAAAGAACGGTCGGTTGGGCTCTGATTGATTCAAGGAAAAAATTGCTCGTATAGATCTTGTTTGTTAACTCAACATGTTAGTCTCGCTTCTCCATTCATTCCATTTCGTACGTAACATGCGTTTAGATGTTCTTTGATAGGAATTGGTTTCACATTTACACATATAGTCAACATTGCGTGCATATACATAATGGTTACGATGAAACCCATACTGATGCAAAATAAATGCACACATACTCCGAATTTAAGGAATGACAGATCTAATTTTGCTTCATGTTTAAATGCTAGGTTGATATTTGATAAAATTGACAAAACCAAGGACGGGTTTGTTGATAAGGACGAACTTCGAAAATGGATTGAATGGACACAGAAACGTTACTTTATCCAAGACGCTCAACAACAATGGAGAGTTCAGAATCCTCAAGGGAAGACGAAAATCTATTGGACTGAATACAAAAAGTCAAACTACGACTTTCTGGACACCGAACCAGAAGGCTCCAGTGAGAAACAAGTCTACGTAAAAATGCAGGAGCGTGATCGTCGACGTTGGAAAATGGCGGATGCGGACAGTGATGATGCACTCACAGAAACTGAATTTCTTAATTTTATTCATCCCGAAGACGCTTCACATATGCAGGATGTCGTGGTGATGGAGACTATTGAAGACATTGATAAAGATGGAGACGGCCAGATTTCAATTGCCGAGTATATAAGTACGTATTCCACGGTTATTTATCACAACTCATGCTAATAACTTTGACATGAGTGTGTACTGCTTTCTAAAGGCGATCTTTATCGAGGGGAACCAGGAGATGAAGAACCAACCTGGGTTGAAAATGAAAGAGACTCATTCAGAACCTACCGGGACAAAAACAACGATGGAGTTCTAGATCACGATGAGGTAGGTTACTTTTTCTTGATTTTATTTGTTACTTGCTGTATTTTTGTCATTTTAATTTTTTAATTGCAACTCCAGGTAAAGCAATGGATCATGCCGGATGAGTACGACCATGCAGAAGCTGAGTCTAACCATTTGATTCATACATCCGACACAGACGCAGATGGGAAGCTGAGTAAGGAAGAGGTGCTGGAGAAGTATGATGTCTTTGTAGGCTCCCAAGCAACTGACTTTGGGGAGGCTTTGGTCAAACATGACGAGTTTTAAACTAGCATACAACTTAATATGTTTTGATACTGATTGGACAATAATCCTGCCAAAAATTTAAACGTATATTGTTATTAGTAACGAAAATTTAAATGTCCGCTCGAAAAATATTGATGTTATTTGTGTAAATGACTAATATACTAGTATGAAGAAACGATTTTAAATGAATCTATATATGCGCATGCACAGAAGAATTTCAATGCAGCAGTTTTATATTCTTCTTCTTCAATGATGACTATCAAAAGCCCTAAGGTGGGAATGTATACATTTTAATAGCAATCTCAAACTGTTTGACGGACTTTATACTTAAGCAACAACGTAAGCCATGTAACTTAAGTTACCTCGATAATTTATTATGATTATTTTATTTGATATTAACTGAATTGACTTTATGTAGTCTTTAATGAGCTTGGTTCATATAGATACTGTATTATTTAGTTTGTAGACATTTTGTATCTGAATCCCCTTCCCCTTGTTACTTCAAATTGTAATTTGTTGGCTTTAAGTTATCTACACCATGAATAAGTCTTGTTTGCAACTGTGGAGCTAGAAACGATATTAAAAACTGAAAATCCACGCAACTTACATTTGACATTTCGTTATTTCTATTTTGACTAACATCAATATCTGAAATCAATTAACTCATGAGAAAACAGATAATTTCTCATTGTTTAAATTAAATTTTGGAATCACAACATAATCATCATATGTAATGAAGTATGCATATTCATAACTTGAAGGGGGATCGATTAACCACAATATGAGACCAGCAATGATCGAATCTATGGTCAAAACAATTTTATTTTAATTGCTGCTGTTAAAAAATGACCTAAGCTACAAATGGTCTTCCGAGGCTGAAATTTTACAGGCCGGTATTCGATTCGATCATATAAAATCCATTTGTTGTATACTATAGTCTGTATCATCTACGCTTTCATATACAAACTTATACATTATTGCTACGAAAAAAATGCGATCGCTTATAAATGTGCTATATGAATGCATACAAGCATGATGATTTCGGTATAGATGCAGAACGAAAGAACAGGGTTATTAGATTCAGCATTGCATTTGCATACTTCATATACATTCTCTTTACAAAGACAGCGTGCAGAAGCAATCATCTTCAAGAAGAAGACACCCATTGGAAAGAAGAATGCAGCTCATTTATTGCCCAGCCTTGAAAATATGAAGCGAGAGAATGCATGCATAATGATTTGCTTACAAACAATAGAATTTGCATTAAGTTCACAAGTATGGTGAGGATGTCAGTTTATTACAATGAACAGATTTCTATCTATCTAATATTCAGAGTCTTGAAACATTCCATTTCATGACGTAACAATGAAGATGCTTAATGTGTGGAAAGGAACTGTTTGTTACGAAGGGATTTGGGAGTATATGCTGATGATGATTAGCTCTTCTTTTCTGCTTGGTAAATTTCATGGACAAATATTGTGAACTTACCGTAATATAAAGCTAGAGATCATGATCATACTACCCACAACATTGCATTGCTAAAAAAACCTGTAAAGAGCAAAAAGATTTCGCTGTCCAGTAGATGAAGTACTCATACTATCAGCATCAGAAGGTGCATAGATGTATACATAAATACGTAAAATATGTTTGTGACTTTGAGGTTTTAACAATAAAGAAACTATTCATTTTGTTATATAAAAATTGAGGAAAAGAATCCCTTCAAAATTAATGTTGGAATTGTGAATATACATCAGAAACCGAATTCTGGTGCTACGTCAATTCAATCTTTACTTCTGTTGTTGATTTACAGAATACAAAAGATTTACTCTAAAAGGTACTCTAACTCATACTATACAAGACCTATAATACATATTATATGATACTTTAATTTTTGTAAAATGAAAACTGTTTACTGGTTGTCATTTTATGAAGTTATGAAACTTTGTTGTTGTGCTCTAGATGTGTTTGAAACTGACGGTGGCCACACTGCTGTACGCAGCATGCGCAATAGTATTACTCGGGAATGGCAACAATTTGACTAGCGCAATGAACAAAATGCCTCCACCCGAGGCAAAACTGTATCCGGGATTCAGCCGTCAGTGTCCAACTGGAGGGGATGCTTGCAAATTTACATCATCAGAAAGTCCTGGAAACGCCTTATATTTCAAGTGTCGTGAAAATAACATTTGTTTTTGCTCTCGAGGTGTCGCTCCAGCAGACGTTCTTGTCTGGCCGGTTCAGTGGTCAAACGAAGAATGCCAAGTGGGTAAAGGAGGGCCGTGCGGGGATGAAAACGGTCTAACCGTCAATTGTATGCCAAATCTTAGTTGTGTTCAAGGTCGATGTCGCAACCCCAGTGAACTCCACGGTGGTTCATTTCATCAATCCTGCAACGACGACCTGGATTGTCAGTCCGGTCTGAAATGCCAACAACCGGCACCAAACATGGAAATTCGCATTAAACGGTGTATGAGTGTGTAGGGCGATGGAACTACTGGAGAAATTGTGTAATGCTTTCCATCAATAAAACTTAATGTTAATTTTATAAGAGTATTTTTAGTATGTACATTAATTTGTGGCAAATTTAATCATTGCATTTACTAATAATGACTAGCCAAAGATCGAATGCTAATGAATGAGATTTCACAAGCTTTGGTATGACCTTCTCATTACTATCAATGATTGTGTCTTGTAAACATGCATATGTCCATAATATGTAGTTTCAGGATTTTCATAATATATTTCACAATAAATGTTCAAGTAACCTCAGCCTAGATTTGCTGAGGTATGCATATAATAGCATGAAATTGATCGGGACGCGACAATCACCTACAGTAATTGATAAATCTTAAATTTCTTAGAGTCCGAGCTTAAAGTAAGCACAAGTAGAAATCAACTCTAAGGTATACCATGATCAAAATACTTTTAAAGCTCTTAGCTAAAGCATAATTTTGTATGCATTTCATTTGATTTGGAAGCATTCCTTATCAGAAAAATTGAATAGTCAGTATATAATACACAGTATGAAAATGTAATGCTAATATCGTCGTTTCATCAGCTCACGCTCATAAAAGATATTCCATGAAGAACTTTCAGCTCAATTTCCACTTTCATTTTTGGCCTACTTACGAAAAATTATGCTTGCATTGTTCCAGATGAACTTTTTAATTGATGCATTGGAGAAAAGACAACATAATGCTTTAAAAACATTCTGTTACTGCTTTTTGAAGTCAAGTTAACCTTCGATGTCCTAATAACTTTCTTATTAATTGGCGTTTCTCTTTCTTTAGGCCGGTTAGCAATAATTTATTACATGAGGCATAAAACTCCATTGAACGTTCACAATGGCCTTTATTACCGATGCAATATCTACCATTCATATGCCTTACTTATTGTTTCTAAGAACTATGCTTACGAAAGTGTGTACTGTGTGTAGTCATTGCTCTCGTAGCTATTAAAGTTACTTTAAACATCAAAATTTTAGTGGCAGTGCAAGAACAATTTTATGCCGTTCCGCCCGTGTCTCTTTTCATGACGTAGGCTAACCTGATTTCGATTGAGAAGCACAATCCCACCGTACTTACGCCATCCTTAGCCCACAACTTGGTGAACAAATTTCCCATCTTCAGTTTCGTGCTCTACCCAATTCTTCCATAATGTACAACTATTGGCCATCGTAAGTTTTAACTAATTAATTTTGGGGACTCGTTTAGAAATAAAATTCTGAAAGGAAATGTTGTAAAAAGGGACTTTTTCCTTTTCAGCGTTTCCACTCCTACTGTGGATCCGACAGGACTATATCTCAGTCCATATGTCTACAAAACCGAGACTGAGCAATGGTATTCTGAGACGTAAGCTATAAATAAAATTTATTGGTAAACTCGACTACTTTCAAAGTTTGCAAAAACATTGATGATTTTTCCTACCATTCTATCTAAAAGGTTGCAACGTCCCACTTCGGTGAATGCAGGGGGCGTGTTTATCAAGCCGGAATATGTTAATGATGTCCTTCCAACTATTTCGTGTGAGAAGCCACTGATCGCTTTTCCCAGAGTGGTGGAGTAATCTATTTTATATCACATTTTAATAACTACAATCTTTTATTTTTACAAACAGGGGTTTGTGCCTGCGATCTCTGCGTGCTTTCCGTGCAGGAATTCATTAACGCTCTCAACACCAGCGATGGATCGTATGCAGCTACGATTTCTAGTGTTGGACCAACGTACAACTCACTATTGACTTCAGGTGTAAATCCATCAATTCAGGTGTTGGCCATTCAGGACCAAAATGGAGCTCCAGTTCTCAATGAGACAAATGAGATCATAAATAATAACTCGGTTTATTCTTATGAAAATGGGTATTACTACAATTCAACGTTTCCTGCATATCGGACAGGAGGTGGTGCCGGTCTACTTCCAACCCCTTCGGGAAAGGGTTTGATTGGGCAGGCCCCATTGTATCCGGCGTACAATAGTAACTACGTGGAGGCAAACAATTATTCTGCAACGTTTGGAAACTTCATGCATATTTCCACCAACAACAAACTCACTTGCTATGAGTGTGCTACGTCCTTTGCTGACGTTGCAGCTCAGGCTGAGCGTGGTTATGACCTTGGTAATAATCAGCGTTAATCGTTTTCCTTTTCAGTTCTGGAACTGCAAAGATTATGAATATTAATTTATAAGCACAATTTTGATTGGTATTTTTGAAAATTATTTTATTCTGAGCTCACACTCATTGTCAATGGTAAACAAAATATACTTTCGTCATTCAAGTTTTAGCGATTAAATAAACACATTTAAATACAATCAATAGCACTGTACATTTAAAATCTTACAGTTAGTTTGCACCATGTCAGTGTATCTCCATCGACGAACAGACACCAGACCCCACCGTCAAATTAGGTCAACACTCATTTTATACACATATATTCAGGTATTCATAAAAGTTATGGACATGCTTCTTTTGATAACACAAATGGAAAGGAATTAGGTAGCAACTTCTGGAATATAAGTTGTAATAAATATCATAAATCGAGTAAAGTTTTTGGTCATCAAAACTAAATGAGAGGAAAATAAAATGCACCAATTAATTGATAAAAATAATTTGATGGCTTGGATGCTTTGGAATCTGTTACAAAAATGCAATTATTTAGTTTCCATTTAATCATCTCTATACTTAACCTACGTATGAAGAATACCTGATTCAATCCGGAAAACGTACACGTGTTGTTCCAAAATGACTAATTTTTTTTTGAATTTATACTGAATGCTGATGTGATTCGATACTAATACTCAAGTATATGAGAAATTGGTGTAAAATTTTGAATATGCATTGTTCATCAGTTCATTCAGTTTGGAACGGTTTCTGGTAAAGTATACTAATTTATATTACCGTTTAGAACCCATCCTATCGTTAGAGATTTACGATTACACCTTACAATTACAATTAGCAGCAGTTTCATTTGTGAAATACATTATATTACCATTTTGTGTTGAATTGATGCAGTAAATACATGTACAAGATTAATACGCGTGATACAATCTATCCAATGACATTTCACAATGGATTAGTCTAAACTATTAAGTTGAAACTGACAGTAAGTATTACGACTGAAAACCCTGTTACTGCTTCCTGTGATTTTCCACGCCATGCAATAACAAATCTTAGTTGGTTTGCAATTGCATGCGGATTTTACCCACCACACGACACCACCGCAACTGGACTTGATGTGAACTACGCACGTTGAGTGCTCAAGAACATAGTGTACCGCTTAGGATGCCTTCATTGTAAAATTTAACGTGTTACTGGAATGATGTTTCTGTTTTTGGTCATTTCCGCAAGCTTCATTCCCGCAAAGACAAATCCCTGAGTCAAGTGTTAGCCTTCGAGAATCTGGAGCTGGACTACAGTCACTGTCGCCAATAGGACTTAGCCCATCATCTGAACTCCTTGCAATGCAACCCGGGCTGGTGTCCATGCAAAGAAGTTGATCAACGGGAGGAGTTTTCACATTATTATTTCCATTTCGTTTACCCTGTATGGAATGGTTGAAAGCGGAGGTTTGGTTGCAGCTCCCATCCAAGCAGTTATTTGGATTGGCATGAAATATAATCTTTTCTAATTCCATTTGTGTACTGAGAATGGCCCCTTCATAGGAGGAAAACCGTTTCAGCTTATGGAATCGGAATGGTGGAGGTCCTCCGGAATTGGGATCATCTTCTATCATTATGGAATGTTTACTAAAAGCCTCTTCATCGGAGTCATGAGTTTTCAACTTGTAGTCACTCTCGAAACTGATACAATTGTTCATCCTGTCAATTTCCTGAACTTCGTCTCCTTTTATTCTCCTTCCATCTGAAACACATGACATGTTTTAGCCTCACGCATTGTTGGTAATGATAAGCCGGAATAAAATGGAACTGGTTAATGCTATATTATATTGTACTACACTATATGACTATACCTGTGTGTGATTTTACTGGGCTTGAATTTGGGTCATATGATAAAGTGACTGTATAATCGCTCTTTGGAGGAAATATATTTTTGAAGGACCATTCAGCAGATAGTGACGTAAATTTCAGCAAACGTTTCCTGTGGTTAATGTGTCGGTGGGGACTACCATACCGAATGATGTGTTCTCTACTCCGCACAGTTCCTTTCACATCAGGATACGACACAGAAGCACCATTCTCTCCGTCAGCCACACAACTGCCATGCTCATCCTTGTTGAGACAACAGACTGGGAAAAGAGATGAGTCTGGGAGTGAATGAGACTTTTTTGTGGGGCTGATTGTCCGTGCGTTCCTTTCCTCAGGGAATGTGGAACTATGTAGTCTGTCTGGTGATGATAACTCATCCTCAATTTCCACTTCTCCGTCTCCTGAAAACGTAAAAAAGTTGAAAGAAAGCATATTACAAAAAAATGTAGAATCCGATGACTAGGTAGTAGGAGAATCTCACATTTGCAAGTTATCATGTGTGTGTTATTCCCCTGATTTTGTTCTAACAAAGCCCTACAGGAATAAAATGCTCTTTTTGCAATGGAAAATTAGCATATTATCAGCTCACAACCAAGGAAAACGTGAAGTGGGAAGGGGAGAAGGATTATGTTCATTTGTAATGCGAATAGCTGCCATAAATCTTATGCATTTAACTTCCTACACACAAGTATCTTAAATACCTGGAGTAAATGGTGGGTTTACAGTACTTCCCGCATTCTCAACCAATCTTGCTTCCACAGTTGGAGATGGTGGTTTTCTTTTGGTGGATGCCAAAGTGTTATTTCCCATTAACGCATTGGTGTGATTGTCACCAGGACGAATGCGAGCTTGAGCTGCTGTCGAAACAGCAAATGGACCGATTACTTGAGTCGCTGGTCCTATAATCATTATGTCACTACAGCAAAAACATAAGCAACACAATCCAGGTCGGCACAACTTGTCACGAAAAGCTCGTCGAAATCTTTTCGACATGACGCTGTAGAGAATGGGGTTGATGGTTGCGTTGAGAAAATAAAACACGCCTAGAATATTAAGACATCGTGTCAGTCCAATGTTTTGTCAAGTGGAACTAAAATATTTTCTTGAAATGAAATGGGCTCAACACTAAAATGCCATTCAGTTTATCGTGTTTGAACTAACCTGCTACATAAAACAGGACTTGGTTAATATCTCGCAGAACTCCGGTCCAAATCCCAAATTTTGACACGCAAACAAACAGGAGCCGTTGTGCTTGAAATGGGGCCCAGCAAACAAAGAACGCGATCACCACTGCGACTATTACAACCATAAAATGACTCATTAAAATTCATAGCCTGAGTTTGGAGAAAACAATTAATTGCCAAGCAGTTTCAATATTTGCTAGAGTTAATTTCGTGCACATAACCTTTGCTAAGAGAGCCATTTTAGGTTGTTCTGCAATAAACTTACCCAACATTCTTATGACAGCTCGCCGACTCTGAATATGTGCCATCTCAGCTTGGCACCTTTTCCCTATGGGAATTGGTTGAGATGACACGGAAGCTCCTACATGGTTCAGATTATTCTGAACGGAATTCCTTTCCATCGTCGTCCCTGCAACCTGATTAAAATTATTGGAATTGCTAGTTGGATGAGCAGTTGGCATGTCCGGAGATGGGTGGTGGGAGGCGCAGCATCGACGGAGTGATTGATTTGTTGAGCTTCGGTGAAGAGCCAATGCTATTTGTAGATAGAGGATGAGAATTAGCGCCATCGGGATCACGAAAAAGATCCCTGATGAAACTACCAAAAGAATTTGACTGGTGCCCTCAGGTTTGTCAAATGGAATGCCACACCATGCGCTTTCCTGAAGTCAGCAGAAAACAGAGACGCAGACATAAAATAATGCTCCAACATTTATTTACGCTTGTAGTTTAGTTGTAGCTAACCTCCAATGTACGGTTTGTATTTATGTCCCGAACGTAGTTCACCTAGAATTTAAAAGAAAATGTTTTACAAATCATAGTTTGCCTTCACATTCAATCTATTTAATATTACAAGCTACTTATTAAATAGTTAAAGTAGTCTTATGGTTGCTGCCATGCTTTGTAGACTTACAGTTGATCAGTCATGAAAATTTTATGAAGTTAAACAAATTGTATCACAATACCCCAAGATCCAACATTTTTAGCATTCTACTATATACAAGATTATCGAAAGAAAGTAAAGGAATTTAACGGGCATCACGTGTGTTCTTTCCACCATAGGGACTACTAATATAGAAAAGTGTGTCATATTGTCTGATTTTCTACAGGATCTTCAATTAAATAGTCTTCCTGCGTCACTCGTTCCTAAAATAACGGTCAGTATATAAATTGCGACATAGAAGGCATTCTCTTTTACCAAGAAAGCAAGATGTACGCAAATGAAACTGAAACGTATTTGATGACGTAATGCAGAAATTATACTTGATCAGCAAGCATCAACATTAAAACATGCGGATAGAAAAAAATGCAAATCGAAGCAAACAACTGAAGTTGCAATTTTGTATTCATATCTCTTTCGTGATGTCCAGTTTTTGCTTCTATAAATACAGTTTGCCAATTAAAAACATACACGAGTATGATTATTGGAAGGCTAATTCTGGATTCACAAATAGGCATATAAGAGAGTTGCTTACTCATATTCTGATGTATCTGTCAAATCGAATCGTACTAACATTCAGCACAAAAAGCATTTTTGAATTCAGATCGTCGTAGAGACATTTTGATTGCAATGGTATCCTGTAGGATAGCTTCTTTAAATGCAATCTAATAGCATTTAATGCCATGTTTGCAATACAATTTCCTGGACTGTCTATCCTTTTCTTCTCCAAAAAAAGGAACATCGCAAAAAGTATCACTACATATACCTCCCTTGGTTTACTTTACAACGGCAACAGTCTAGTTTGTAAGTAGCTGCTGTAACATAATCGTAAAATCAATCGAATGTTGATTTGTGCAATAGTAATGTCCTACAAAACTGCTTGTAGCAGCAGTATAACCACAATAAATTGGAAGTGTTGCCAAATATTAGCCCAGTAAAGTATTAAAATGTTCCTTTTTGACATCCACCTTTTAACGATTAATTGCACATTTCGGAACAACCCTAAAAATCTTCGTAAGAGATCTTCATGCGTATGTATATTAAAGCGAAAACCCAAGTAATTTATCTGCACTGGCTACATACTTCCACCCCTCTGTAGACCTTTTAAACCACCATACTATAGTATACATTACTTAAAGTACGTGCCAAAAAATTCCAGTCAAATGAAAAGCACACGTTCGTACAGCGATTATGTGTGTGTATGTGTGTAAGGAAGACCAGGATTAAAATTGGATTAGTGGGCAAAGTAATTACAGTGATGCAATCAATTTAGTACTTGACTTTTCCTTCCACTGGCTACAAGCATAACTTGAGCAACAAAGTAAAGCCGTGACTATGTATTATGTCTATCTGGATTATCTGCAATAAACAAACACAATAAAACAGCCACGTTTTTGTTTGTGGCACAACAAACCAAAGGGACTATTACTATTAGTCGGTTAAACCCATGCAATGTTGTTTTTCCATCACATTTACTCAAATAGTTGAGTAAAAAGGGAGTTCGAGATGAATTGGAATGTTTGTGGGGTAGCTGTAAATTTTTACAGAAGATTATGACGGGAGACAGGAAATGAAAAATGACAGGTTTCATTCGAATTTCTCAACCATTCACTTAAAATGATGGCTTTTAAAAGGCTATGGTACATATACGTCAACACGACACACAGAGAAGCCCACTCATAGTAAATCTAATCCAACGTTTGTATTTAGTCGGCGAAGCAAACAAGTAGGCTCTTGTGGACAAATTTACAGCTAGTACTCAGGCAACCTTTTCAATATCCGTGAGGGAAACCGCTTAATGTTGCGCAATGCCAACCAACTTAGATTACTTACGAGGCAGGTGAAAGTTGCATGCACATTGCACAATTCAAGCAGTAAGGAATTATGGTGGTGGCCAACACATTATTATTAGGCATTCGTAGATATTTCATAATAGAGCATTTACTTACTCTCAACCTTTGGCTTTCTTACTTTTGCATCGTGGTCCCAAAAGAAAAGCCTTTAGCTGCTGTACAACACCGTAATATGAGAAAAACATGCCACCAAGGATTTTTCGCAGTTTCCAAAAAAGGGCAATCAACTTTGTCTCAAACAAGGAGTTATGGTATTCCTATAATTTCAAGATGGCTGCGTATGACCAGTTTCCTCGTCATTCCAGTTCTTGCAGAATTTTTAGTGGCATTTCATGAGATAGAGGAGCTTACGCTTTATTTCATGTATGAGACAGATAATGTAGAAAAGAGATAAATTTGCAAGGAGATATCAAATCCTCACAGATATTGAATGGCCTTTACATTCCAACTTTTTGAGAGATTCGGTAGATCATACTACTTACGGTTGCGTCATCACACACAAAGTATCTGGCTTACCTTTTTGGTCAAATGTTCAAAGGAGAAAGTAGGACCCTATATTAAAATTTAAGTAGATTTTTTCCAGTTGAATGCGATATGCATAGATTGGGCTAAAAATAAAAGAGGACGAGCAGAAGGACGGGAGGAAAAGGGCTCGTTCCATGTTCCATTTCACCGGCTACTAACCTCATACGACGAAAAATGCGTGTGTGTCGGTTTCAGCTTTTCTTACTACTTCTGCTTACTGAAGTGTCATGATATTATTATCATGTCTAATATTATACTAGCATAATAATGCCCGCAAAACGTTGTCCACAATGGAACACTGAATACACCCATTAGCTATCTCCTGTGTAAAACATCACAAAATTTTCAACTCTACAATTTTTACCAACTGCTCATTTGCTCTTAAGTATTATTTGTCAGCTTTTCTATATTATGCTTGCCAAATGAATTTCTACTTTTTCCTCAACGGGACTCGCAACTGAAACCCTTTTTTGCCATAAGAAATCGCAGAGTCAAACTAGCTCTCGTAATTTTAATTTAAACTCATACATTGTCAAGATTCAGTTGTACTTAACCAGTCAGAGTAAATTTATTTCGTAATTTTAGCACGAAATACAAAAAAAATATACAGGTATAGTAGTAGTAGACGGCGGACGTCTACCCAACTTTTATTTGTTGGATAATGTAAAAAGGTCCCTTCCATAATAGTTCTCAGTGAATAGCCTAGTTTACATAAAATCGGTCATATCTAGCAACTCGTCTGGGTAGGTATAACTTGCCTATAATCTAGCGTGCGTATCTGAGAAATAGCATGTGAGTCTGGGCCATTATTACGTTTTACTGCATCAGTTCACTCTTCCTAGTGACTTTTACATTTCTCCTGAGAGAGAGGTGAATTATGCAAAATACTGTCGTAAAAACCGTAATGTTTTTCTCTTTAACTTATATGAAAGTACAAGCACTTACGGCTGTGCACACGTGTACCTACCAGTCCAGTGGGATGAGGCGGTCAACGATGGAGCGCTTCTGTTTTGTTTAGTTAGATAATGAAAATATTTGTAAACGATGGATACAATGCAGTAGCAACTATATGCAAACTTACGTGACATAGAATGCTTTGCGCTGTCAAAGTGTTCAAATTTACAAATAAATATTAAACGAATAAAAAATGAACAACCCTCTAAATTGCAATGTACTCCCAGCGTTGAGCTTCCTGGAATGCTCGTTAAGTACATTCGACATCACGAGTGGGAGCAAAGAAACATGACAAAAGTTTTCCCATAAATGGCGAATTTCTTGCAAAAAACATGTTCGCAAAGTACAATGTACTCTTACATTTTCCGAAAAGTGTTTGGTTCACGAATTTGCTGTAACTTTCTCTTGTTTTAAATGACTTAAATTTGAAAGCGCAAGGAAAGCATTTCAATGAAAGAACAGATATTAACTAAAAGAGTGGCAACTAAAACACAAAAAGTAAGTAAAGCATTAAAGCAAGAGCCAAGACTAGTACTATGTTTATAAAAAGATAAATTTGCTTTCAAAAAAGTCTCTGCAATTCTCATGAACTCTTTTCATGTGTGCACAGTGTACTGTCGTGACAAAGACAAAACAAATGGTAGCAATATATTGCGAATGTCACTTTGAGTCGTGAAGATCAATAAAGGTGAAATAATAAGTGCATGGCAGTAGCAACTGCCGCCACAACCAAGTAACTGATGGCAAAGGTCAGTGACATTTTGACTTTGCTCCAACTGTGGAAAAGCGAAACCAAAAAATGGCAGCGAGAGCTAAACTAGGATTACAAGTAAAAGCGAATGATGGGAAGTTGGTAAAACAACAAGTACCAAACCCAGTCCAGCTTTCTCCATAGCCTTTACTTTTCTCAGTACTTATTTGCCATGTAGCTTTGTAGATTGATGAGAAAGCATGCAAAGATGACATGATACTTACATAAACCCATTATTAACTAGTATACAAACACTGAGCAAGTTGGTATAAAAGCGTTCATGAGCACTATGAGGGAGTCGAAGTCTACATATGAGCATTGAGTGATACATATTGTTTTACATTTGGATGGTTTGAATAGACACAAATAAATGTCACAGCTTCACAATAGAGACATGGCGGCAGCACGAATTAGTTTTTGATACAACAATAATTCCTGCAAAGTAATTTTGCATAAAGCGTAAAGAGTAGAATGGTTTGAGCCAGACTGGAAGCTTGCTTCATGTATCGTTTCATTTTCTCAATTAATCTTCATTATGACTTGGCACTTCATCGAAGCATAAAATGACGACAGCACTGACTATCATGGTGAACATATCATATAGTATCATACAACAAACTCCTTTTCATTAGCAGCGCATATTGTCATTGAGAGCTGAATGGATTTGCACAACCGTCCATCATTTCCACTTTCTCCCACAAAATGAGTCATCAGCTCAGAGCCGATGACTCTAAACTTCAGAGCAACTCTAAAGCATGGTTGTCTTTCCCACGTAATATTTATTACTTGTCATTAAAACAACCTAACTCGTCAATTTTGCCACTTTCATGGATAACATTGGAGAAATAATTCAAAGGAAATGAAAGCACGGATTCAACTGGCCAGCCAGACCTCAAAACTTGTTGGCTTCGTAGCGATTATCATCACGGTGATGGATTTTTGACAAGGAAAAACTACAGTTGCGATACAACGTTGATTGGCGTAACAACGCAGTCATCAATTACGAAGGAAAGAGTGAAAGTGGACGTCAGTACTAATTAGTAAAGCTTTTATACGCTGGAGTAGCTACTGTACCTGCATGTAAGCGCCCCAGGGTAGAGCAGATGCAATTGATATAATCCAGATTAAAGTGATAACACGAGTAGCCCGGCTGAGTTTGGATTTGGTCTGCGTCCTGTGGAACAATCAAGTTATCACATTACTCACTACCATCCTCAATATTTCATTTCAAACATGAAAGTTTCTACAAATAATGAGTGTAAATGTCGTCGCTGGCTTGTTGGCATATAGTCTTACTTCATTGGATGACAAATAGCGATGTATCTTTCCGTCGTGAATGCAACAATAGTGAGAATGGACGCATAGGTGGTACATTCCGTGATAACGCCACGAAGATCACAACCAATCTCACCAAATATCCAGGGATACTGCTGCCACAGCACGAAGAGTTCCATGGGCATTGCTGGAAACAAAGAAGAAAACAAACAAAAACACTGTTAGTGTCAACTAGTTATGAAAGGGAAGAAGACTTGGGTGTTCTTCGAAACTTTTCCATATCGCAGCTAAAGCAGCCAGTGGGGGAAAGCAACCCTCCACCACTATTTACAATCTGTTGAGAAAGAAGTCGAAGTGAAAACTGCAAAATTGAATTTTTCACCTCATAAAGTAATTTTTTGTTTCACTTGACACTCAGCACATTATCTCTTTGGAACCATGAGCTATATAGGAGCCAGCGGATTGGTTTAAAACGTGATCTTACCATTTTAACTCACTTATCCTTTCTTTCTCTTCTTCAATCGAAGATGGATTGCTGCTAAGTTACAGTCGCAGGAACAACTCTTGGGAATCCCTCAGCACGTTAGTCATTATCGAAATCATCCGGGTGAAAGTTTTTTTTTCAGTGGGATTGTAAAAAGCGCAGAATATACAAAAGGCGTAAATGCAAAAGTTGGACTTTTTTACTTGTTTGATGATATAAAAGCTCCTGAAATCTTTTTCTCTCACCTACCTCCCAAACCAACGTAGCTGCTGAGTAGTTTTTGATATGTCTCTTGCCCAATTTTCAACAAATACACAAGTTAGAAACAGCTTTGAACTTTGTGAGGCTCCTGTGTGTACGTATTACAAGTTTTCACCATTGCAAGTAAAAGATTGACAGGGATTTTAGCAGCTGAATAATAAAATATGAAATTCCATACAAATCTCCGTAGCTCTTGAGCCTCGTCAAAGGTACGTGTGGCTTTGAAAATGCTGTTCCATGCAGCAGTAAGGCTTCTTACTGAGAAGAAGAGTTAGAACGTTACAAAAGAAACATGCATGCATAGATGGAAAGAAGAAAGGGAATTTACACAATCTGTTTTGAAGGGAAGGGAGCAAGTTAGTGTGGAAGTCACATCAGCGTGAGCAAATCAAGTGGAATTTAAAAGAGCTAAAAATAAAGAAAAGAGATGTCCCTTGGTAGTCTATTCCAGACATGCATTATTTGATTCAGTTGCTTGTGCCACGAACTAACTAACTACCCAATCCGGTGTGCCGCACCTCTGCTTTGTCCTATCGGTCAAATGAAATCGCTTTGCGAATTACATACCCAAACGGAAACGTGGTTGAAATTGAGAGCGAATGACTTTCTCCAGCTGGCTTAAGCCTGTTCATTGCACCGAATACTATATTATGTGGTAAGGGGCACTATAGGTATCACTCATGTGAAACGTCTATTTGCTGGGTTGTTGGAAGGAACATGTTAATGCTCAAAACTTCTGTTGTTGATTGGAAATTTTCTACCTGAGCGACCAAAAGTCGACTTAAGTATATTGCCATGTGTCCCCGCAAATGGAAGAAACAGAATGAATTTGGCATCATACCAGAAATTGCCTAATGTAAGACGTACATAAGTCACAACCAATATAACATGGGTTTGTAAATGCTTCCATATTCTTATTCTTGACACAACAGAATAAAATAGAGGGGCGAAAGGAACACAAGATAGTTTTCTGTTGAGCGATGTACAATAGAGCCGGCCTTACTGGGAATTAGAGTCGCAGTCTGCCTCCTTAAAATAGTTTCATTCCTTCATGACGCTTTTACAAATCATCATGTATCCATCATAGTTAATTTAAACGCACATTGTAGCACATACATTTTATTACAATGCAACGATTTGAAAAGAGAAAGCGCATAAAATATACAAGGAAGAACATTTCCCTCGAAATTTCGATAACATTCAGTTGAAGCAGTTAACGCATAGATTGTTTCAGACACTTGTGCATTCCATGAGTTAGATAGGATGTTCGTACTTGTGAAAATTTCTTATCTATTAGCATTCATCTCGCATCACGTTTCGAGAGAAAAAAGAAAACTCATCTAGTCACAATTTCCCCACAATGGGCATGTTGATGGAATAAAAAGGACAGATACAGTCGTCACAAAAAGCTACACATCCTATTCGTGTAAACCAACTAGGGAAGTTGAGTAATAATATCTTGTTGCATTTAGATTTTCTCCGAACTACCAGACCAAGCGAGCGTTTTCACTCTTTGAATTTTTTTAACCGCCTTCATACCTCTTTTTCCAAAGTTGTTTCCCGGACATATGTATGGTTACACACGTCTACACTTTAGCCAGAAATTTTTGCCATAAAAATGCAATATTAGTAACCTCGAAAGTAACTGATGTTCAATACAGGTTAAAAATATGAGTGTGAAAGTACTTGTGCTAGATACGCAGTGCTCAATGCGACTTCATCAGTGCAAATATCACATGTGAGTATTTAGACATCTCTCCGTGTTGGGCTCCCACTATTCGTCTTCTTGATAAGCTTCCAGCTTAGCAGTAACGTAACTCAACGGCGGATACATTTTACGTATTTTTTGGCGGTGTAATAAATAAACAGCGGTGTTTCTTGTGGTTTTTGAGAAAAAGGATTCACAAAGGCTCATCTTCCTGTTCCCTACACTCATATAAAAATAGGGAAGTATATCACGGCAGCCAGTTTTTGTAGATCTTCAATGGGGCAATAAAAGCTACTAACTTGGGAATTTCAGGCGGTCCAACATCAGCTTTATATGTATTCATTATCGTGAATCTTATGAGATGGCCTGGGAATGAAGAGGAAGCACGTTGCCAACCTACTTTATGTATACCTAAGCAACTTTTGGTAGTACACACACTATGCAATGGGCATGCTAAATATAATATTACATTTTATGTTCCTGTTTTTTACCATACTTTTCAATGAGATTTGATAAAAACTGTGGTGAAAGCCAACATATGGGTATGTGCAATCAATAGGAAGCGATGATGTATGTATAGAGCAGTAGCATGTTTGTTTGCTTTACCTGCATCTATTTATTAGTGTTCTGTTATATGAGCATCGTTTAAGGATGGGTGCACATTATGATTTTGCTGCTCCAGCCTTTCTCTGAACGAAGGTCCCACAAGTGAATTTTTACTCATTTTTGTTCCACCAAAAATTGGTTGGTAGCATCATTTCATTTTCCCTTTTATGCGTATGCATCATATCCAATCTTATCTTTCATCTTGTCTGCCACCTCATGCACCTCGAACATAGTCATTAGTGTTCAGTGCACTATGAATGATTTATTGTTCATTTCATCCAAAAACTTTCTCCCTTTTCTGTTTGTTCGAAAAGGCTGGAGGCAGCAACCTTCAACTACATTGTACAGGATAACATTATGATGTGTAACTATTGGTTTGGTGGTGATGGTTGCATCAGCTTGTTTGAGAATGCCAAATGATCATAGTTATGTATATATACACTATGTACACACATATTTATGTCTACAATGTGAACAAGAAATAAATTCTTTTCTTTTTTCTGACTTTTGTAGTAGCTTCTTCACTTCACATTTGACTGTCTACTGTCTGTTTGCTTTTCTGGATGTCATGCAATTACGAATCAAAACGTTAGTATTTAAAGACTATGAAACTTGAGATATTGGAGAATCCTACAAAGAACTTGCGGAGGTTGATTCGGTATTTTGATACGTGATGGGCTCTCTGAAGAACACATGTTCAACAATCCAATCAAGAGTAAAAAGTTTTGCTTTTGTTTCTTCTAGTATATAATTCTTGATTTGGAACCTGAGCGCACACGGTTTCTGTTTCTTGTTGGATCGAGAAAGCAAAAGTCAGGGACGGACTGCACGAGAATTGTTTCCAAAGTGGGAAGGCAGACAACCCAAGCCATTTCATCACATCACATCAACCAGCAAAACAAACGGCTGTGACGGAGAGAGTCAAAGAAGGTTAAAGGGATTCTTTTTCAGAGTATCTTTGCTGAGTTGAAAAGTTTGCAGAATTGCCATCACGCCATCAGCCTCTGTTTACTCATGATTGGCTTCAACCAGATTCCTTTTCTCGTAATGTTTCATCGGTGTGTGGTTGGAGGAATTGTGTTGCACGAACAAAAATTGTGGTATTTATATAATAAAAAATACAACTGGTGATGTAGGTACATATACATTATTTATGAAACAGGGATCGAAACAACTTGACGCTCACCATTTTCCTTTTCACCATATTGCTCATGTGGCGGTGCTTAATGGTCACCTAGAAAGTCTCAGAGGCGGTGAATTTTTCCAGAATAATAATAGGCTTTTGTTGTAATATAATTTAAATGCGGCGCCGTATGGTACTTTTGAGCTGGGTCATACAATTCCATATACTTATCTCGGTAATTGCCTACTTTTTCCACTCCCGCGCCGTCATTATCATAATGACAGACAATAGATTTTTTACGTACCTATCTCTGTTCCACTCCCATAAAATTCTGCACAGTACGTATTGATTTCCACAATTACAGTTTGCTCAAGGTAACTCTCTTTTTGTATATGGAAGTAAAAAGACGTAAGCAAAGTGTGCTTGATTCGAGAAACGGAAATGGGAACGGACGCATCTTGAAAGTTTCATTTTCATCTGATTCTTTTCCTTACTCGTGTTACTTCATGTGTAGTTACCTTTTCGACGTCATACGAAACCACTAAAAATAATATATTGGATTGTTTGGGATACCTACTTTAACGACATTATTGGCAATTTGGCAATATACATTGTATTCGTTTAAATTTAATTACACATATGTAACAATTGATCGTAACAATTTCTTTAGACTTACAATGTGAATATAAAAACATTTTTTCATCACAATGTGTAAAACAAAATATGTTCAATATTGTTTATTGATTCTAGTATGAGCTACATCTTTATGACGGCATAACTTAAGGCATGCAGAACGTATGCTCCGTAGAAAGAAAGTCAGTGAATTAGAAGCGGGAAAGAAAGGCTTTAACACCCTGTAGAGAAAGAGTGCGCTTTCACTTGTCTGCCTATAGTCACGAGCGTCCAAAAATATAACATTCCATCGCACCGTCGCCTTTTCCATTCAGGTAGACTATTATTGCACATAACTACATCTACTTCCTATGTTTTATTATCGCATCGGAGCTGTCATTCATACATACCTCCTTCTTTCATTTCCAGCCAAGCGTCAATACAATTTTAGGTTGATGCACAGAATATTGTTCACTCTGGCAATAAAGCAGATGTTTCATGCATATTATAGGCTAATAATAACATTTGAGCAGCGCAGCGATCGTTGCCCTAAAAGTTTAGTGAGCTCGATTCAGCTACAGTTTTCCAAATCGGTGTAAGATTTCATTGAGTTCAGTTCAGTCATTCAAACGAGCCCAGCTGCATTTAAATGTTGACTTCCAGGAAACAAAAACTACGTCCGTCCATAAATGAAATTAAATAACTGGATGACTGTATATTGTTTTAGCATTCCACGCCTCTCGGATAACTTTTCATTTGTATGCATAAGTACGCTACACAATGGGTGGCCAACCTAGAGCCCAAAATTGTAACTAAATTTAACAATCCAAACCTCCGTCTACTCTTATAAGCTTTATTGAGGGATGGATAGGTAGGATTTCTGTTTAAGTGGTGTATTTTCGTAAAGATAAATGGAATCTAGGTAAGCAATAATATGTCTAAACTGATGTTCATGTCTGGTGGCCGTTGGCCGCGTTTGAGAAACCCAACCGAAGAAAATTGTATTTATAGCAGCATTGTATCATGTGGCAAGTTCCAAAGCGTTTCCACCAACGAGTACAGGAATCCTAACTTAGGACACAAAGTTGTGGGAAAACAGTCGAAAGCGACTGGAGAGAGTTCGACTGGAGAACAATTATAGCTGACTACAGAGCGTCTATTACATCGAACCAACCGCAGGGCCATCGTCATCAGTGTGTATATTGCGGAATAGAGGGAAGGCCTAGAATTTTCTTAAGCATATTATCAAATCTTCGAATTTCTGGAAAAGCTAAAACAATATAAGCACACCAGATTTTCATTCAAAGCACAACGTAGATAGTGCTTGCACTTGTACTCAAACATTTTGTATCTTTGAGAAGAATCTTTTTCTGAGAAACTCTAAAAACAACTACTGGATTAAGTGGAGAATAGCACATTATCTGGTCCTGAGATTTTCCTATGTGTGAGGTTTTTGTAAGTATCTGCACTAAGCATCATTATGAACATTTTATATTGTCGCTTTACACTTATCCACTGCTAAATCCCAGACCAACTCTTCAGGAAAGTGCGCAAAACTCGAGTTGAATCCAGAGATATGTGTATGCTACGCCACATTGTTTGAAGATTCCGTGCTTATGGATTTGGTGGTAATGTAATGGTATTTATGAAGCGCTTCCTGTCTACATTATTCGAACAATGCGAAGCAAACTTAGTAGCAATCCTTTCTTTTTCCTACTTTTTCCTTTGTTTTAGCCGCACACATTCATTAGTCAAAGTAGGTATGTTCCATCCATCCAACAGGTTCAAAAATGGTTGTAACTTGTAACAACTGAATAGAATGTTGGCGCATATTATTATGGGAAAAGCAGGGGTACAACTAACTTAGTTTTTGTAACTTATTCCACCACAGCCAAATGCAAATTCTACAGGAGTGGCTAAGGCTAATGATGGTGCCTACCAGTTCTCTACATGTTTTGCATTTCCAGGGCGTATTTATCCATGTCGATGTCATATTTTACGAATGTACGTACATAGCTCACATGCTACAGAAAATACTTTGGGAAATGGGTTGTTGTGGTTGGCTTAAGCATTCCAAAAATGTTTGGAAGCTACGAAAATGTAAGAAATTAGTTTTGCTTACTGGAAATCTCTTAATTTCCCCCTGTCACTGTTGATGTTGATTTAAGCATGAGCCGTTCAATGGAGTGAATATAAGTAATATGCAAACCTTGTCAGTCACATTTTAGAATAAGGATGGATTTTGTTATTTTTTGTAATAAGTTCTGCTCTAGTTTCCGTATTTCAATTACAGTAAGCCATCATCAGTTCTTTGAAGTGTTTTTAGACTGAAGTTAAACTAGTACAAGTCTCTGGAGAATAGTTGCAAAGTCTGACACATCCCAAAATTCATCTAAAATTCTGAAAAATGAAAACAAAACTCATTATGCATTCCAAACGCCAGACAATTTTTCAAACCCCACAAAAATGCACACAACTAATTAAGACAGTTAATCAGTGGAACATAATGACCAACCTTGCTGGCAGTAAGTTTCGTTTGTAACACAAAATTAATCACTGAATGCCAATTTATACTGTCCAACTTTTCTGACTTAAATTAATATGCTAATCTTGAGAACAAGATAGTTCTCCAAAAGTTAATGCTATTCTCGCATTTGTACGTTGTCTACTTTTCACCGTAATTTACATAATACGCCGTAGCTCATTGTCTCTCAGAAGGCGTGAATAAAATGTCAAGAAAAGTTTTAAAAAGTTGTGTTTGGTTGGTGGTGATACGGGAAAGATGAACAACGCAAAAAGCAATCTGGAACATTGAAACGAAGAGAAAATGAACAACAAGTTGTTTCTAAATTGTTTCAAAACTTTCACTGGCTGAAGTGATTCCTACTTCCGTCACAGTTTTTTGATAGGCATAGACAGGTAATATATAATGTAGGGACACGCATATGTAATTTGGTATGACACCTCATTTCAATTTTCTCAAGCTGACTACCGTCTCCACCTTTGTGATTAAGTCGAGAGATGCGAAACGACCTAATTTCCATTTTAGAGCTTCAGTTTGTAGCAACTTTGATAAGATGATTGACTCCATAATATATGAGCATATCATCAAAAGCAGAGAAAATATTAAAGCTTCCCCATTTCTGCGAAAAGACGACGCAACACGTCACTTCGTAACAATCACGTGTCTTTTGAAATAATATGGAATTTGATATTGAACGGCGGTGTCGTTTAAAGTAGAAAATTAAACCATGTCGCAATGAAAATCATATTTTATTTATAAACTCATGATATGAATGTTGCCATATCTGATTTACATTAGCTGAAATAAGGCCAAGTTGATATTTTACCAAACAAGCTTTTTATCAAGGCTCCATTTTTTTCACTTGTGAAGCCTTTTATTTACGAAACACATTTCTTCTAACTTCCTTTATTATCTTGTTCACCAGAAAAGGTCGGAAACAAGCCTTTTAAAAGTTGGTACTTGACTGAAACAAACAACTGTGCATTTGGCGTATATGAGCAGCAGCAGCCTCTTGCATAATGATTTTATTTGGGTTCTTCTCAACCCAAAACACTAATTCAAGCATTTAGGCACACAAAAACAACAGTGTTTTTGATAAGAGGTTGCATACATTTGTTAGATAAGTTACAATCTAGAACCATGTAGGGTTTGGTAACGGGCAGAGGAGCACTTTATTTATCTTGTTGAAAACAAGCTCAATAGAAAAATGGATACTGCAACTTACATTAAGAAAATACAAATGGAGACAAAAAGGAAAGAGAGTTTTTCTTTTCTTTTTGTCAACTCAAGTTTTCATCAAGCTTCTTGCAGTCCTCCATCCAAAAGATCAAGGAGAAGCGGAAGAAAGTGAGAAAGAAAATAGAAGTGGTATTAGCTTTCTTTTCCCTATCGCCTACTTATTTCCTTTCATTTTTGTACTTCATACTTAATCTCCCACTTTTTTATTCAGACACAAAAAAACTAGCTCGAAACGAAAATGAAAATCGCCCACTATGCTAACACGGTTTACGGGTTGTTTCAACATTTACTATTTATTCCGTGCAACTATGTGGATTTTATTAGGTGAATGTATGTACATTTGCAAGCTTGCTAATACTTAATAAAATGGATGCATTTCTTCATCGTCTGCCGCAATCTTCCCTTCTTAACAAGTTGCAGAAGCCTTTTATGTTGTTTTTGCTCATATGTAGATTATTACGACAGAACATAGTCCAACCAAGTTACTGACGAAAGAGGAGCTGTGACTAATCTCATATAACAAGCGATGCTAAGCTAACTTAGTTTCGTTTCGTTAATACCAATAGAATACCTGGGAATGTCGAGTAGCCTGTTTTTGAGTTGTATGGCATGCCAAAAATTTTGCTAGATATTGCAGTAAAAACAACTAATGTCGCCATTACATCACCTTCATTTCGAGAGTTTTGCGAAATCAACTTCTTGCTTTTAGACAGTTTTACCAAAATCAGCTTCGTAGCGGCGAAGGTCGCGCTGTCGTAATCGTAATGTAAGTAGATTGAGTTTTTGTGCTCAAAAATCGTAGTTTCTAACTGGATGCTTGGATTCCAGGAAAGTTATTTCATGCATGAATGCAATAAAATTGTGAAAACCACTTTGCCGCAAGTATAGCTAACTTTCACGTTTTCATTTAAAGATTTTATTTTGATGAGTTTCGTTGACATGTTGAAGATTCGGAGCACATTAATATCTAAAACTTTGGATACGAAACGTGATGAAAACGTGATTATGACAACACTATATAAAACAGGAGTCCTGAGGTTTTCATGAATAAAACAAGAGAAAAGGATGGATCGTTAAAAAATTAATAAATATTAGCCTGTCACATGTTCCCAAAGCATAAATTACATCCACTCGTCGCAGTGGGGCATTCTGAAACGGAAAGCAGCAGTTAGAGTTACAGCATTGTGAAACGAGAAATTATCATTCCACTAAACGAAAATGAAAGAGGGGTTTACAGCTACGACCATCATGAAAACATTAATCACTGTTAATTTGATAGCAAGTGTTCCGTAATGCATCCTCTTGTGACATTCCTATAATATTCACGTATCCGTACGAGGAAATAAAGTGAAAAAGGATAAAATATGAGTAAGTGCAATGTCAGTCTGCTTAGCTAAAAATAAATTCAGCTGGAATTATCCGTAAGTTATGATACTGGTAAATTGAGCAGGTAAACCAAGAGAAAATCAGGTACACCTCAGATAAACATAGTTATGATGACCTGGTTAAGTAGATGTTTTACGAAACGTAAGCGGAAAGTGGTAATCCCTAGCTTTTGGAGTGAGCTCTAGGATTTTTTGTGTGTAGGGAACATGAGACTCAAATTTGTATAGTAGAAATAATGGAATTTTGGGATGTAATACACATAAAACTCGTTGAGCAGAATATCTGTAATTAACAGCTGCTTACTGCTTTGCTGAACCGTGAAATAAGTTTTTCATATTTATATGATATTATTGGAATATAATTACATAGGATGTTGCTATTCATTGTCTAATTTGTAGAACTCTCCTAACTTTCGTAATCTGGTGCAACAAAGGATTGCTTAAATTGCGTGGTCGTAGGCTGCCAAAGGCGATTATGTTTTGGTGTAGGTTTTCGTTCTAATGTGATGTTACCCAACAATACTGCGCATTTGCATTTGCAAAGAAATATGAATTTTTCTCTCGTTTTGACTTTGCACTGTTCCAGAATTTTGCATTGCTCAACTCAAATATAAGCCGTAATAATGAAACAAGTGTTTCCATACTTTTTAAATGACGGTTAATCTGTTTTTAGTGAAAAAAGCAAAAATGTACATTAATTATATCATGTTCTTTTCCAATTATATATACGACTTTATAAAATTATAAAACTGGATGCTGGCCAGGAGTTGTCCTCTAGCAAATCCCTTCCTCAACAAATCTGCTGCTTCAGCGTTTTAGGTGTGATGCAACGCTCGGCAAATTTTCAAGCACGGAATCTTCAACTAATAATACATATATACGTGGTGCATCAAAAATGAAGTGAATCGGAAAACCACACATTATTTTCATGCTGGCAATAGATCAAAGGCTAAATATTAAAAATAAAATGGGTGCGCATAAACCCGGTAATTTTCCTTTTCCGCACCTGATTTCATTCAAAATACCAAAATGTACAATGTAAAATACATTATCTACTTTTGGCACTGTGTCTACCGAATTCCAAAGTGCATCGCATATTTAATGCGTTGCAGGTACACGGGAAACTACATAAAACTTTTTTATTAGAATGGTAAATATATGAAATTATGACTAGTTTTTTGTTACTGGCTTGAAACAACCATCGTGAATGTTACTTGCTTCTGCAGCCTGCACACTTTTTCGTAACACTGTGTCATAAAATGGAATACAAGCCTAACAACAGAGTTGGCTCAGTTAAGCACAGATGTAAAACGTAAAAATGGGCTGGCGAGATATGTCACGGTCTCGCTTTACAGTAGACTAGCTACTGGCACAGTGAAAAATAGAGTAGTCTTTTGATTGACTAATGAAGAGTGAAGCAAGGAGTGAACAGGCAAATGGTTTCTTTTTTGAATCAAGGCCGATTGAAAGTGTGAGAATATCTTTCAATTTGAATAATGTAAATCGTTCGCTTGTAAAATGTTCAGCTCATCGCATCTTGCATTACTGGGATGAAGCTTTCATCTAGTGAGATTGCGTGCAAGATATGCAATCTAAACCAAACGAGTGCTTAGGAGCAGTTGTTCTTTTCATGGTTCACCATCCTCCAAAATCGCTTTGTATAAAAAATCTTTACAGTGTAACTGATGACGAAGGGAGCTCGTAAAGAGTAATGGCACGGCTGTTCCATCGAATAAAGTCATGAACTTGGCCATCATTTGTAGTAATATTTAATGGCGCAAAGTTGGATTGAATGCTTCTATATAGAACACAGAGTCATATTTGCTGCTCATTTTTTTCTGGAATTAAGACAGGATTACATTGTCAATTGTAAATCATAAGCTAATGCCGCCACACATAGAAGCATGGGATAGCATAGAATTTTTTCTATACCACAGTGATGGAGACTAACTCTTTAGTACACAAGTATGTACCTAATTGGTTAATGTATTGAAATACGAGCCCTACTCTGCAATTTCCATAGTATGCTGCAATTTTACAGAATTTGGTCGATGAACCCGTAATAAAAACTCTTTGAAAAACTAAAAAGCTGATTTTGGAAACTTTTGGAACAGATTTTGGACGGAATAATATATGTGTCATGTTAAGAACTCTGCAATTTGCAATTGTTACATTTAGCTGGCTCAGTGTCAATCTCAGCTTAATGGTGACGAGCTCAGTTGCGTAAGGAAGTAGCTCAAGTGAACTGAAATGACATGTACATCCATTTAACACGCTTGAGTTTGTAGAAAATCTTGTCAAACGATTTGGTGATGGCAGGGATGTATGTAGAACTCGAAATAATATTATATATTCATAATCATCAAGTAGGTTCAAGTTTGTACAGAATGAAACAAATGGGCAATCATCTCTTGTGCAGACTAATTCGTCCCATCTATAAAATTGTGCAGAGCAGTATAATTCCGGATGCTGATATGGGAGAAAAGTCCATTTTGGTGGTGTTCCAAATACTGCTAATTTATATTCAAGAATGGTATCCTTCGCCATTTCTTTCCGAAGACAGTTGCACAAACAAAGGGTATATTACTGTCTACATTTCAATAAAGTATGTGCCCCGCAAACCATTACTATTCATAATGTAAACATTGTAATGCATTATAATATATATGGGGTAAAATTGTCCGCTTTGTATGTCATATTTCATGTCAACCAATGCCAGAGCAGTTGGCATGGCATGATTTAAAATCTTAACTTCTCAAAACTTTCTCTCAACCACAGTTTTCAATGTCGGAATAAGGAAGTGGGGAAACTTTATCGATAACAAAGCTTATTATGGTATTCATGCTCATGAAAAAAAGCCTTCTATGAAAGCCCGATGAATGGCAATAATATATTGAATGCATTTTATTCTTCTCCAGCTGCTCACATCACGCAGAGCTATAGATTACAATGCATGCAACAAAATTATTGGCGAAGACCACGACCAACACGTGCCATTACTTCCTTTGGCTTGGTGCTAACTTTCATGGCTCTGGGTGACTTGGGTTGGTGGTGGGACTGTTGTTGTGTTTAAGACATAGCTACGAAGAAATGAAAATAGGAGGAATGGACTAGACTACTTATATTCATATCTTATATCTATGTACTCCCAGTTTGTATAATTCATCTGATGAAACACTCATACATGCTATCTATTCCGCACGTTCGGCCAACATTGAGCGTGCGATTTAGCAGTCACGTATACAAGGAATTCTCCAAAACCAAAAAAGTTATACAATATCTTGGATGCTTGTATAGCACTACTAGTTGCTGGAAGTGGTCCAGTTCCCATAGATCATTCAACGAGAGTTTGAGAAAAAGAATAAAAGAGCTCAACAACTTCAGTGGAAAGGCATGGCGTGTATGTACTACAAAACTTGACTGTGTTTCCTATTTTTCGTTAGTGTTCTTCATGGTTATCATCAGAATTGGAAAAACTTTACAAAGTACAATGCAGTCATAGGAGTCATACACTTGATATTACAATGGTTTGATCAAATCATGCTCGGAAATGTGGAGAAGCGGCTAGATATGTGTGAAAGCGGTAGAATCGTGTGTAAACACACAGCTAGGAAAAATAGCAACGTTGCAAAAATGGACACATTCGTTTAATGCGGACTAGAGTGTGATTTACTGATTGAACTTGAGTGAAGATTATTTGATCATGCACGATCGTGGAATCAAGAAAAAATAAGTAAGCAATATTTATGTAAAGGAACATCTTTAATACGTGATATGGTTTGAGTTCCATGTCCTGACCTTGGCAATGTTTCCCCCAATCCATAAAGATTTTTGGTGAAAGCAACGGTTTCAAGTCGCCTTTGAGTTTAAAAAGCGGGTTTACTTTTACCACCAGTCAGAAAATTTCTGCAAGTTATCTCCATCCCATAAATAAATATAAAGCATTTTATTTTAACCGTTTCCTCTGTCCGTCTGTCTCGGGTCTCAGGGTCTCGTATATCAAACTCAGTGCAGCATTATTTTATGTAGCTTTTTGTGAAATTGAAGAGATTTTAAATGTTCTTTTCGGCTTTGCAGCACACAAAACACCGCTATCGCCATATGCTCAGTACTGACTACAAGTACAAGTCATCATTGCATTAAAAACTGCGTGCATTTCGTCGTTGACGTAGGAGCACGGCATAAAATGTTTCATATGATGCAAAAATGTACACATTATTATGCAGTATTGTATGGGCTATTTAAGATAAATGCACTGCTTCTGTCGGCTTTGATTAAAATGTGTTATTAATCTTTTATATGATGTTAGTATTTTCCTCAACAGACTTTACATGTCTTTCCAGTGTCACAATCATTCTCATTGAATGCGATGTAACTACCACTAATAAGATCGTAGATTCACTTGAACTTGTCTGTTACGTCTCTTCCCATTTATTCTCGCGGTAATAAATCCAAGACTTTTATGTTTTTCCACCTCAAAGAAACAAACTAACTAAGCTAGCGTGTTGGTACGTGAGTAACATGAATGCTGTTAAGTAAACAAAAAGGGTAACAAAACAGATAACAAGATGCTGAATAACACGTAAATATTTCGTATTTCATGCCAAAAAGACAAATCACTCGTTGTTTGATTTGTTACAGTTGGATGGCAAGCGTTTTTGGGAGGGATGGGAAAGGATACGGGCTTTTTGATATTTATAGTTATAGTAACTAACTCAACGCCCAAACCCTCGAAGGTACGTATACAGAATAGCAACCTACGTCATCGCCAGGAAAACGAGCTGCCTTCAATAAAAACTTAATATAGCGTAATAACGATATCCTTTTGATTCAAACCCTTTTATTTATTTCATCTTTTCCTATAAATTGACATATCTTTCTTCTTTCGAAATCTAATCCCATTGGTTTCAAAGGGAGACATAGATAACTTTCCATTGCTCAGAAAAACTGCCGCAGTGATCATTTTCATTAGACCTCTGTTCATGTACTCATTCCAGTTCAAAGAAATTATAACCCTATTACTTCTTAAAAGAATATTAAATATCACAGTGTGTCACCTATACTTAGGTTCTTTCCACTAATTATTATTTTCTGAGTAGTTGAGCAGAAAGCTTAGCACTTGATGTTGACATGGCAAGACAAAGCTTTGTTTTCCTTTCCATCAGGAAAGAAACTCCTCGAAATACAAAACTCCATACATAAACTTGGTTTATAATAATCACAGCAGGCGTAGCCGGAAGCTTGAAGATTCAATTCATTTACTTTACCACATGCAGCCCAGCTAAGTAAGTAGGAGCTCTATTTGTTTGAAGACGAGAAAATTCAATATAAAAGGTAATATTTGTTGCTTCTTGTTGATGACTACGACGCCAGGCCAGACCATACGTGGAACAAAGGAGAGAATTTGGTAGTCATCCATCAACATTAAGTGGTAAAAAGCTTGTGTAATTTAGCTAACGTCAGGACGTGACAACCTTTTAGGTTGAGTTGAAGCTTTATGGTTTTTCAATACAGATTTTGTGTTTAATTAAATTGCTTTAGGATTACGGTATAATTTCATTTAACAAACATGTTTAGTGATCCACACCAATGGTAATTGGGATGAAGAGAAATATAAAAATTTCATTAAAGATTTCAAAGCAAAGTCGAAATAATAAATATATTCTACGCATCTATCAGTATTACCTAGTACTTACAAAAGTTTGTCTAAATAAATATTGTTGGTAGCATGTCAAAGAAAATCTTCAATCGCAGATATCCTTCATTAAATACGTATACTACTGTTTAATAGAAATTTTTCGTTCGTTAAAATGAAAGAAAGTTGTTTCATGTTCCTCCACCGGAGGATAGTTTTCAGAAAAGGTTTCTTGGAACTTATGCCAGTTTGCTGTTTTGTAATGAAATAAACGAGTATCTAATGATTATATACTGCTAAGATGCTTCCTAAGCCTTTTAGTATTTTGCTAATCTTTTGCTTCCTGGTATGCGAAATATGAGCATACGATTGAGAAGATCTTATATCTGGTTCTGATATTCGAGCTCTATGTACTTACTTACAGACGTTTACTATTGACTGTGTTTTCCACGAAAGAAAAGGTTATCAGAGATTACCCCATCATGGATAGTTCTTGTGAGGTCACCACGTGCGTCGGCTTAGATAATGTTTGAATGTTTGATTTCATTAAAACAGTCGACAAATCAATGTAATTTTTCTATTTATCAAATACCACAAGCAGATAGAAATGGGTATATATGATATTAATACTCTTCAGCTCAAAATAAACTGACGATTGAAACAGGTAATAGTTACATATAATAAAACAAAGTGGGTTCTCCAGGATTTCATTTTACGTCACTGAATTGTATCACAGATAAATCTACATTTCATCACAAATTCCATGGAATGGATGAACCAGATACTAAAATTCAGGTAGGTTTTCTATTTTATTTGTATTACCAATGTAAATACACTTAGCGTTGCTGGAGTATTCGCCGAAAAGCTATTTACTGCTCGCGAAGATAGAAATAACCCATAAATTCCGAGAGCTATGATAGCGACGATATTATTCCTGCAGATAACATAAGATTAGATTGCACAAAGTTGCACGCCGGAGCCCCAGAGATTTTTTCAGAGCATATGCTAGACTCAATAGAAGTATACAGTGGGATGGTCAACAATTATGCAATCAGTACAAGGACTATGTACTACTTAATATGGAAAATGTGAAGGGGAGCAGGCAGCAACCGAAAAAGCAAGTAAAGTTTCTCCCACTCTGTAATTAAATAGATATCTTATAGTTACGTTACATTTTGTAGTGGGAACACTTGCACTGAGTGCTGCTGGTGCTAGACACGTTTTCTACAAAAAACGACTCTCATTTTCAGTCCTACAAGATCCTGCCCTCCCGTTTTCCAGCTTCTGCTGTAGACATGACACATAGTGTTAGCCGGAGGAGAGAATAGTCAAAGCGTAACTAACCGTCATTACAAAATGTTGTTTTACACCAAGAAAGCTCCACAAAAACTGTCCACATTATTACACGTCGCTCCAAACGAATTAAGTAGATACACACATGTCCTCAACCCGACCCAACACATGTGTGTAACAATGCATGGTGTCTGACTATGGGTGTAGGCAGTTTTCCAAAAAAAAAAACTGCGAATTGTATAACCACACTCGCACATTCATGAATGCATGCATAGACATTCAATTCGCAGACACCCCACCACTTGTGCAGGAACTCTCTTCTCTTTTTTATTTTCTTTTTAATCTGATGATGAAATGAAGCTTTCCTACTATGATTTCCCTTTGTCTTCCTTCCCCTTTATCCCACGCTTCCATCCCGATCTCATTCTGAGAGATGAGCCACTATACTTTTAAGCAAACTAAATGTCCTACTTCAGGAAAGAAATGAAGAATCAAATCCATTCACATTTAAGAATGTATATCAAAAAAGCCTGTTCATTCAGCTCGTAACTTGGCTCGACTATAGGGGAAGATGAAGAGAAAGTAGAGCGCGCAATATATTAGCATTCGCATTGCCACATTGAATAAAAACAAGTGGATTTACTTTCTAATAATAGGATTTATTGGTATTCCCATGATATACTGAAATGAATGTTTCTTGAGCAACACACGGCTTAGAGCACGCATATCATCATCTAAACATCTAGGTTTGTAATGCCTATATCCTTAATTTGTTTCATTTTTCGTTTGCTTTTTCTTTTCTTACTTATCCCTCGACGGCTTTAGTTACCACAGTTTAATTTTCTTCCTTTGATCCTCCAATGCTTACATCACCCGGAGGTCTGTGAGGAAATTACAGAAGGAGAGTGTCCGGTTTATAGATTTCTAACAAAAAAAACAAATTGGCCTTATATGGATGCGTACTTTCGAGTATTAGATAGAGAATGCGAATTCCTTTGAAGCTTTCCCCTAAAAAATATACTTTGTGCGTACTTCCGAACTCAAACAGAAAGTTGGCAAAAGTTATCAAAGGAAGCGACAATAGGGACAGCATTTGAGCCTCTATTTTTGTATCAAAATGGAGTAATAAGGTTGGAGTATTGTGCTAAGCAATAATGGAGTTCTCAAAGTTGACCTAAGAAACCCTTTAAAAGATTTCTCATTTGGAGTCCCAATCTCAACTATTTATATCAAATATCAAACAAGTTTGGTTGGTTTGATTTTGTAAAAACTAATGACATACAAGGGCATTTGGAGAACCAGGAATATTACATTACAAAACTGCATCGATCTTTGTGACTAAACCACAATATGCAAACTATCATCATCTCTGTTCCATTAGCCACGCCAAATAAAAGTAAAAAGGCAGTTTATAAACTTTTGATAACCCATGATTTATTGCATAAAACGTCTGTTTCTGAAATCAATAGGTTTTATGTGATCCCGCAAGCTATGCCTAAATTGGGAGTTTGAGCTGAAGGTTAGGCAAACAACATTGATGATAAAGTTTGGTTAATAAGATTCTAAAGTTATTCTTGTCGGTAATGAATGTTTTATTACCTTATATGGAGAAATTCTATAATGTGCACCTATGTCACCCAAGGTAACTAATTTCTCATCAAGAAGATGTACCTAATTGTCATAAATATGACTGTCAAACCTAAGACAAGCTGAGCTGAAGTTTGCCATCTTTCAACCTAAGATGAATCTCCGTCCTTTTTCTCATCAGCCACCCGTATTGTAGGTGTGTTTTCGTACGGATTCTGATTTATGTGTTTGCAGTCGTTTAGTATATGCGGGTACCCTCTTTTGAAGAGTTAAGACTTTGTGGTTCTGGTTGACCTAGTAATACCACGATTTATTTTTGTCACTACAGCTCATTTGTTGAAAAGTTTGAACATTTTAGGAAGTATGTCATCGAATAACATATTATGAACGTTACATTACACCCATCATTGCAAATAGATGTTGAGATGTAATCACTGAATCCTAGGTTGAACTACAACTTTTTTTTTGCTCTGTATCGTAATGCTGTAGATTTATGAGCAGAGACTTTTCAAACGTTACCCCAGTTTTTTGAGACTTGAATTCCTCATCAGACAGAAATTAATTGCGTAAATTGAATGGAATAAGACGGTCTCATTCTCAACTACTCAAAGATCTTGAAACTTTTCGTGCTTCCAGTAAATCCAGTCAAAATAAATAGTCGCAGTAGAAATGATAAGTAGCTAGCAAGCAAGCATAATGCAATTCGTCATAAGCACACAGGTAATGCAATGTGATGCTATCAACCAGAAAATCGAATAATATCCTGGAAAACTTTTCCAGGGTAGAGGAGAGTTTTCCATCAAATGTTTCTTTTTCTGAGAGCCAACTACTTACAAGTTAAGATGAGGTTTGAGATACTTTTTTTTTGTGGTTTTCCCTTCGAAGAGAATTTGGAAGTACTCACACTAAATCCAAAATGATATGAATAAGCACATGCATGACTGTTTTCTTTTCAATAAAAAAGCTGTAGGGAACAAATAGAGAATAACAGCTACATCGGTTACACTGTCAGCCAATTCAGCTGAAAACTTCCTGATCCTTTCCCCAAATAGTAGGCAGGTAGTCGTAGTATTTCTCGAAAAGTCCTTAACACAAGTGTCTCCTTCCCGTATACTTCTTGGGAACGAAGGAATACGCAAGCAGAAAGTGGTGGTGAATGGGTGTTTTGCGTTCCAGAAACCTAAGTACCATAGCTCAATACCCTCACCATTGCATCATCATGCCCACCACAATCGCTGGCAGTTGGTTCATGATATTAAAATGAAAGTGAGTTTTACTTTTTTGAGCCAAGCAGATACACCTATATTGATTCAATGATGTGCCGACATGAGTAGGTGCATATAAACACCAAGTTATTGATGTATTCAATAGATCCTCACATCATTTCCGCCTTTGATTGCATATACCTTGCTGCATTGAGTGCTGATGCAAACGAACTCTGCAGTTCAGGTTTCAGGTAGAGCGAGCATGCACGATGATAATGATGATGATGACTATGTGACATGACACAATTGACAGTCGTCATGTGTTGCAATGTAGATAAGAAGTGGAGACGAGCAAGAAGATCCAGGATCAAGTTGAGTGAAAGGGCGTACTTGAAAGGGTGTAGGTATTCCTTTCCCGTCGTGGCGAGAGGAGATTCAACTTTGTAGCTGTCTTCGGATTCTACTAGCAGGTCTAAAAAAGAAAGTGTTGTCGCTCTTGCCACGTCTGTCAGTCACATGTTGCCCTTTTTTTACTTCATGTTCCTTTTTTCATTTCGCATGTACTCACTTTTTTCCTTGTCTTCATGTGTCATGCAGAAAGGGAAGCCTACTGGAATCGCATCCTCTGACACAATGTTATCCACCCAAAGTGGAGCAGATGTATATTTATATGTGAGTGTGGAGAAGACGCATATTTTAAAGGGATTTCGCTTTCTTGGCAGGGGACATGAAACACCACTTTCACTTGAGGCGTTCAATGTGTGTGTAGCCAACCTAACGTTTACACCTCCAGCTATCCATGGTGTGGGAGCGGGAGTGACACACAATGAGCATTGAAGAATATGAAATTGACAGAGCTGAAAACCGTGAGAACTAATATTGTCTCATTCACATGTCTTTCCTAGCCTGTCGAATGGATTGATCAGTCGGACTCTCTCATAGGGAAGGAGATGCTCAAGCAAATATATATTAGGGATGTAAAAGTCTTTGTCAACATATGTACATTCTCAACAGCTTTCAATGTTTATTCAAATCATGTACCTTTCATTGTATTGGGATTTTATTGTGCGATCCCAAAGCCAATATGAAAAGAATGTAATCATAAACTTAGGAGATGTAGTTACATAATGCTAGAGTTGCTTTGCTATGTAATAATATGTCGAAAGTTTTTTGGATTCAAACCGGTATGTACTTTAGAGGTTGAGTAAGAGAAACAAAGGGAAAAAGTCTTTTTGATCAGCAACTTTATATGCGAATGATTATTGTCTCGACGTGAAGTCCAATTACACAAGGATCGTGTCAATTACCATATGCATGATCAAAGTTTGTCACCTACTTCATTTCAAATTCAGGTTACAACCTGGCTCCATGTTCCAATTCTTATAGCAAAATGAAGGGGCTCCAAGCTTTCCCCGGTAGAGCTGATTGATGTCCTCGCTCTATTAAAACTTTTATGTAGTCTCAGTCTTTGAAAGTGCGAACAAATACGTCTATTGTTTGTTGTTCGACTTGTTTTACAAAAGTAGATAGTGAAGCAGTACAAAGGATTGATACAAAGTATGTAGGCGTGTACTAGCAACAACGAGCTTTTGTGTAAGACGTGCTAAACTCAGCCTTTGGCATAAGTAAGTAAGTATAAATCTGCGGATCTAATGGATCTATGAACCAATTATTCGAGCATATTTTTGTATCACTCGCAGCACTCCCAACGTGCTTTCTGGCACACAGCCGGCAGTAGATAAATACGGACTGGAAACCCAAGATCAAGGTTTCTTCGAGCACCAAAACCTAAAGCTAAACATCCTTGTTTTGTCCAAATCCAACATTCAATTTGAAACATTTGTGTTTGCGACATGTTAGCTAACTTACATAAATGGAACTTGAGGTAGCGTGTGACTCGGAATCCTGCTGTTCAGCATTAGCACTCTGGTGATATCAGTAACATACATAAAATATGATTAACATGGAACAGGAGATGTTGATGCAAAAAGTAAACTTTATGTAAGTATGGCAAAGGAGGCACATAATCCACCATATTTAGTGTTACCCCATGCAATCTAATCATATTACACAGTGGTTATGGTAGACCTTGAAACTTTCTCAAATTTGATGGAATTCAGGAGGCTCAATCACTCGAACTGATACATTGTACATGCCTTCCAAAACCGATTGGTATTGCCTGTCCACCAACACAACATAAGACAACGCAATGCTAAACTATTTATAAGTTTTGCTTGTAGTCAGTGAGCAGATTGTTGCTCCATAATTGCCAGCGGCATTGTGAGTAGGAAACTTTTTCATTCATTAAATAAGTTCGAGACGCTTAGAAAACTGTTGGCTAAGTAATAAGTAGGATTATTTACAGTTTCACTGCTGCACACAGATTAGTCTGACATCACTTTTTGTGTTTTCTACTCAAGGCGTAACTATTAGGACATTACAATAAGAATGTTTTAGTTAGGAAAGGTGTATTCTTCTACGTCGTACGAGATAACAATTGTATTAGCAGTTTTAGCTTCCCAGGCAAGAAACTACTCTTGTAGATATGCTTGGTGTAGTTGGACTTGTCTGCCTAAACACTCTCAATCTGTGTCGATAGCTGGAGATGAAGTCATGTATTAATTCATATGCAAATGGTGTTGATAACAAGAATTAAATCAGAATGTGCCGTTCTAATCCGCTGGTTTTACATATGTATACATATGTGTGCCATTCATTTCATTGCAAATGGGTCTTATTGCTTAATTGATCAAATGTCAATTTGTATTACTTGTTTTTGATTCCGCGTTTCGTATATTTTAATAATTTATCTTGAAAAGATCCATGTTGACCTTGATATGCTGCAATCTGTCTTAACATTTTATTGACAGACTCACAGTTTCGACTTGTTCTGTCTGTAAAAATGCATGTGAATGTAATATAAATGCAAACTCCCTGTTTTATTTGACGGTAAACTGAGTTGTCAAACTAAATTAAATAAATAAACAAATATAAAAGTAACAAAGATTTGCACTGTATTTACTAATGAAAGTATTAAGCCACAAACCTATACCACATGGCACGAATAATTCTCACAAGCAGAAGCGCTTTATAGGTACGCCGCGCCAACATACAGCAAATACCACAAAGGAATTAGACTACACGGTGTAGTCTACACCACTGCCTTCTAAAGTGATTGATATTTTGTGCCTGGGAACGTTAGCATTTCGGAAGGTGGCTTGCTTTCAAATGAGCTTAGTTGTTTAAGCCACAGCTCAGCATCTTTATTGAGCCCTTATTTAATACATTACAAACACAATTGACAGCTTATTCCTCAATGTCTGCTTACAACTTATATAACAACAAATTCACTCATATTTCCACTGGAATGACTTCCAAAAAACTGTATTTAACTTTTACAAACCCACAGTGTTATACCCGTTTTTTGCCTTGAGACTTGGGTAATACGAGTGGAAAACGTCGAACTCTATTAAAATGAATGTGACCTTCATTCTTCTCTAGAAAATAATTGTACAATTTTGGAAAATAATTCTCTTCTCGCTGTAAGCCCAGCTGTATGACAATTAATTCAAGTAGTTTTTAACATGACGTGAAGTATTTGCTTTTTTCTGATGCCATTTCCACATGGTATGCTTAGGTGCTATAAAATCATGACCAAAATCACACTTCGATATACTTTATATTAGGTGCCGTCATAAGCATCTATGTCTAAACCCAGATTAAAGTATAGTCTAGTGTTTTGTGTATGCTGTTGATGGTTGATAGTTTCTGTGATCAGATTAAAATGTTGTGCTCAAGTCTCATGTATTTAGTAGCATGAAGGCTTAAGCCGTCTTCTGTAACTGTATTGCGTGGCATTTAAGATAAAATCTCATTCCGGAAACAACCCATAAAACCATAGCCGGGTGAAAGTTAGCGCAGAAAAATCTCGAAAAGTAGAGTGCAATGTGAACTTGTACTTTGACTAGCTCAAAAAAGAAAGGGAAGGAGACCAAGTTGGAGAGGCTCATTATATGTATAATGCCATTACACCAACCTTTCACTTTTGTGGGTGTGGGAGCTTTCTCAAACAAAAATTTCATTTCCAACTGACATCAACCTTGTTTTAAGACATCAGTTCGAGATAATCTCAACATCCACAGTAGGCAGGCACTGATCATCACCGGTTCATTATGGAATCTTTGTTCTCTGATTCGCCTCAGTAATAACCTCAAAGGTTTGGATTAAGCTTGAAGGCAAATGCCCTTCTTCTCAATAAAGAGATGATGTCGGGTTCATCCAATCATGACCATAGTCGTTAACTTGCTAAGTATACATACATTTACACGTGAGCTCATGGTTCTCTAAGCACCCAACTCAATTTTCATTCTTTTGATCACATTCCAAAACAACCTCAAAAAAATTTCTAGGTTAAAATTAATTAATTTCCAATAGAAGGTCTAACTTTTTACTCACCGACAATTAGCGTTGTCATGTCAGCCATGGCCAAATTGAAGAGATAATAATTTGTTGCAGTTTGCATATACTGATTGGTGAGGATGACGATACAGGTAGTGACATTTCCGAATACCCCGGTGACAAAAATCAGGACATAAATTATCGTCACCGGAATGAGTGTTTCCCATGGCAAGCTTCGTGGCCCCAAATACCTAGATAAATACTCGTCGTAGCACTTTCGACTTAGGTGAACGTCCGTGATGTTGTCACAGTAACTGGAAAAGTTCCCTGAAATATCTGGGAATGCTGTCGTGTCCTCGTAGTCCTGCTCCATTGCTGCTGTTAATTGAGACGAGTCGCTGGTTCCATTCAATATCAATTCATATTCAAAGTTCGTCATGATCGGAACTACATTGGCATACTGAGATAGTTCACCAAAACCCACTTGAAAACTTTCCAAGTTCACCACCGAACCAAAACTAATACTTACGGATCATTTCTAGAGGAAATCTCAGCATGCCCCTTCCTAATCCTGTAACTTCTAAGCTGTCCGTCATAACAGTTCTTTTCAACATGCTCACAAAAAGTGTTCAGCAACAATGTGGAACAGATTTGAATTTTGGTTTGTGGAATTATCCTAGCTCTGCTATACTTTACCCAACCTCTCTAACTTTCCTATTACTTTTGAGGTTTCCAACAAAAACTTTCACTTTTCTAGTTCCTACTTCAAATTTTCAATAACTTTCAGGGAGCTGGGAAGTGATTGGAATTTGGAATGATTAGCTTTCGCCTCGCTTCCTTCCTCAAAGCTTTTAAAAAGAACTTAGCTAGACACAACAAAATGATGATAATGATAATAGGCTTTCGTCTCTTTGTGTATGAATCAACGTTTAGCTTTTAGTTGGAGTGTGCGGCAAGAGGCAAAGCCAAAATGCAACTGGCCAGAGCACATCATTGCACTGCATTCCTAGTCTATGTTGTTCTCAGCCAGAGACGTGGAATTGGCGACTCGCTTCTTCATCACTCACTCGCAACATATAAGCGTTGGGCCGTACAGCACTGCTCAGCATTGAAAGACCAGTCAGTTCGACGGAAGTGTTATCTGGCTCACAAAACCAAATCACTTAGTTTGTTTAGATAGGGAGAATGCGCCATATTATCTGAAAATGGATGTAGTAAGTTGAAAGTTCACAAGCACATACATGTCAACTGCATATGTGGCGTTATAGAAACTAGCGTCGCCTAGACAATTAAGCATATGGCCCGCTATAAAACGCAGTTGTGATCCAGAAGTTTATAATGGATAGCTATTGTTGATCTCGGGGTTCTAAAACTATTTTTATGAAGAGTAAAGATGGACGGTTTAATTTTGGATTCCAGCAACATTCAACAGAAAGGAGAAGTTTAAGGTGTTGAATGATCACCTGCACTCACCTAAAAAGTTGATCGACGGATCAAAAACACACGTGACAAATCGCCATATATAAAAGCATTAGACCATTAGTTGTTGGATTGGATTTTTATCATCACATCACATCATGCAAACAAACAAATGCGAATGCATCCACATACGGTAGCATGTGTGCAGTGTAATGATAATGAAATTTTAATGATCGATTACAAAGGAACCCCAAAGTATTTGTTGAGGAGTAACGAGTAGATGCAGCGAGTGCCAACACATATCATTAAATGTTAATTATGATAGCAAAGCCAAAATTACCATGTTCTTAGGTGGATGATGGATCATTTCAGCCTTAGCTTAAAATATTCATGTATGCAAACTTGCATTCCGCAAAGCTCAGATATGAAAATGATGGGAAGTAGAGTGCGAAGGAGTAGGGAGCTCAAACCTCTCGATGGAACTACTTTCTTGGGAGGAAACTTGGGAAGAAGGGTACCAACTATGTAGGTTTTCTTTCCCAGAATTGAGAGAAAAGTGATTGTAAAATGGAAATCAGATATACCGTCTTTGGTGCTTGGACTCTGAAATCCACCACGCCAGATTGTGAGCTCATGGATGAATGCAAATTTCTGCCACCAGTGCCCTTCTTTGACCTACATTTATCTTGCACGTTATAACTTCCAATCATGATGGGGCTTTTCTTCAGCCTTATAAGACGACACTGCATTGTTTTGTGCGATAATACATTAGCCTACTAGATCCGTATTTTAGTAGCGTTAGGGAATAAATCGGAGCATACTTCCGTACGTGTCTCCCGCTTAGCCTGTTTTATGTGTGGAACTAGGAAGTACATACACACAAATAACTACAGGAAAAATCCTGAGTGTAATAAACATGTTGTTGGAGTTGTTGATGATAATAATATTGATGACACTTTTGCCTTTCTACTTTTATAACGAATGATTTCCAATTCTCATATGCAAATTTCAAAGAAAGACAACTTGCTATACAAGCTTATAGCGCTTTGAGAGCATGCACGAGTGCGTAAGAAGGGGAATGACTGTGTGTTTCGGGTCCAAGTCTTAAAATCTAATTTCAGTATGTAAATGAGTCAATTTCCCTGAGCTAGTGTCACGAGTCAAAAGTGAGAGTGGCTCACAGGATTACATCTTCTTCTGCGGTTTTGTTGACACTGTAAGTGAATCTAATTGTGTAAAGTTGATGCACTTGGATTACATCACTTGTAGTTGCATGTGTCCAACAAGCACAACATCATGTTTTGCATTTCCTGGTGTTGTAACCGTCATATGTTATCCCAGAGGCTAATGTATGTAAACACCCCCTCCTATTTTTTTGTCTTGGAGTAATTCTGACGCATTACGTAGAAATGAATGGGGTACGTTCAGCCAAATGGAATAGCAAAAGTTGTTCATGCTCTCAATATCATGTGAGCAAATCAATGATGCCGTCATATTTTCCAGTCACTGGGTTTGCCAATGTTTGCTGCAGTAGCAGTTGAGCATATTGTATTGTAAGTCTTTGTCGTTATGTTTGTTTAACTCCCCCTGCAACTCCTTTTTACTGTCAAGCAACTTAATTTAGTTCCTGTCGTGTTGGCTCCATGTTTGCATTAAGGAATGTGGTGCTGTACATGATAAAATGGTTCAAAGTATGTCTGCTGTACAATACAAACAAAATCCTGGCTGGCGAAAATACATTAAGCAGTTTTTCTTTTATGAAGAAACCATTTATTTTCAGTTTGCATTTCATTCCATCCATACTATTTCCTCTTTTTATAGCTAAGAAAGCACTTTACAGCACTTACAGATCTATGTATGTGCTTATTTGCATACATGCCAACACATGTATTCACGTGAAGAATAATAACAGTGTCAAGTGCACCGAATGGGAAATAATGCAACACGTGTTAGTCTCCTCCTTTTCATTCATGTCCAAACAAAAAATAATCCCAGTTAAAATGGGATGTTGTTCAACTCACATCTCCATTATTTTGTGGCAACGCGACGTGATGAGTTGGGCTTCTGCAGATTAGACATTAAGTTTATTTTTGGAAAACGGTTTGCAATTGATAGCAATGGGCTTAGCAAAATAAGTGTAAGTGTGGCGCTTTCAACTTTTCTGCAGGCCTTGGTGTGTTTTCAGCTTACCTCGTGCAAATGAGTGTTCTTGTCCATGACAATGACACCAAAGGCTTTGTGTAAGAATGAGACGGAGCAAATTTGATCTCTTGCTGCAGTGAACAAAGCCACATGCAATGGAAAACATATCTTTTTAGCACACAACTACAAAGGAACAGCAGCATCAGTAATTCTGCCTTGAGTTCATCAAGTTTCAATTTCATGGAGAGTTTGTTTCTATACTGATACTCCTGATGTTTTAGGAGACATTTATGTGTCGTTAAACAAATTTACATACATGTTTCCCCATATATGGGTTTATTCCTGTGAGTTTTGATGTTGAATGTGGTTATTTATCGTAATATGCTGTTTATGAGAGTTTGTTTGTAGTCAATGTGTAATCTTATTCCATCTTCGACGAATATCTACTCGTGGAGGAGATACTGGGAGGTTGTTTGATGTTTTAGCAATGGAAAAGTCTGACTTTAGCTGTTGAACCTCAAACCAATGACATATATGAAAATGTAGTTGGATGGCAATTCGTTTCTAGTAAATCATACTAAAACCACTTTTCCTTGAAAGCATACTGAGAAAAGCCAAACCCCTTTGAATTAAAGAACACATGCAGCAATGCCGAGAGATCCTTTTAAGTAAACCTTGCTCAGACCTTAAAAATGTTAGCGGAGATGACAAGTTTGACGCACGTTTTATAAATTATGGATAATATAAATAGAATGGCAGTGGAAGAAAAAAAATTTCATTCAAACTTGCATTTATTAACAAACGGAGAACGATACAAAGAGAAATGGAGAGACAAGTAGGTATAATATAGTGGAAATGGGTACTGAGTATCAGAGCAATAATGTATTTTTGGAGTACATATGGTTCAATTAACAACAATCATCATGAAGTGCATGAAATATTTTATTACTTAATCACTAAATCGGTATTCTCACAACTAAAAGCAGAATATTAGGTAATAATGTAGGTTTGTACACACATTCATACCTATTTTATAATATCACTGGTTCATACTTATAACAGCATTTCAACATTCCATATAATTCGATTCACTTTCGTATTTACCATGGTTTAACAACATACACACATCATATCACTCATATTTTTTCTATATTATTGTTTGCAATAAAATTGGAATCAGCTTGCTGAAGCACACACCCGGAAGATATTACATTACGTTTCCTATTTCTTCCTCTACAACTGCTAAACTACAGGAGATCACATGACTGCAAATTATCCTATATTGTTATGTATTCCTACTAAACCTGATTTTGGTATGACTTAAAGCGCACGCAAAAAATAAAATAAAACACCTCATGTTTAAAAGTAGACTATTCTTTTTTTTGTTGAATCACAATACGAATTCCAGTCAAGCAAAAGTTTTTATCCGCGACGCAATTTTTGTTCGGTTACGAATGCATTGACAATGAGTCAAACCATTCTGTTTTCAAAACCTTGAAGTAAAAAAATAGAAAAATACATGTATAGTATTTCTAAACCAAGCACCTTCAGAAAATTTCGTTTTAATAAATTGTTTCCGTATCGAGTAAACGCGTACGAGACGATAGTTGGGAGGAGGGTACAAGGTACACAGTCGCATTGTTTTATATATATATATTTGTTCTCAAACATAATTTATATTCATAGTGAAAATGATAATTTTTCATTGCATCTACCTACCTATCCATCATTTCATCCCAAGAGTACAAACGGAGGCTACCGAAGTCGTCATGAGCCCTGCGCGTACCCACGTAATCAATACTAATATATTTAAGAAATATGTACTGTGAAATTGGATTTATTAAGTACTTACAGATATATTGAGTATGACATCAATAAAAAGATTTTGCTAGTTTAGCTAGAATAAACTTGACGTTTCTACGTTTGACCTTCCAACGACTTAAGGAGATAGTATCGAATAGGGAAATCAGTATGCATGAATTCACATGCACTTCCACAAACACTCACACTTCACTGTTTCAGCTAATACAAACAGTATTATAATCAAGCACATACACCACATCAGAGACATTCGCAATCGTAAATTCACATCGTATCGTATTCAAATCCTTGTCACTCGGTGTCTGTGACAAAAATGTCTAATGGAGAATAAACTTAAATGAATTTGAATTTAATCAATATGATACGTTTACATCTTCAAAGAAACCCTGTGAATAGCTAGCCTTGAAAGTGATGAAATCTCCTTTTTAGCATGTATACATATATTTTTGAGACCGTTGTGTTTGTATTGACGTTTTATAATGAGAAACTGCACGTTGTAATGCTATTGAAAGATTCAAAACAACGTAAAACTCTGTTTTGAGGGCCAGTTGTGGGCTTCTACGCGTACTTCATTTAAATTACACATGAAAGTCGATTTAAAATATCGCTGTGTGACGACGACAAGCTACTATCGTGATGTGGTTTGGCCCTAATACTATTTCAAATCAGAGAGGAATTAAATGTAATTAACCCGGAAACTTACTTAATCATTAGATGCTCGCTTGATAAAGTTAGTTTTCACAAATTAAATGTCCAATCTAACTTCTAACGGCAACCGAATCCAACATCACCAGCAAATGTCAAGACTGCTAGACATTAGACGAATAGAATTGTACACACAGTACAATTTGAACGTTTACTACACTAACACAATGTTTTTATGTTTTTGGCAACCACTCTTCATATATTTGCTGCAATATGCCAACCACAACTCACAACAATTGTTATGTTACTACAACTACCCGTCTGATGTTGTTATCTGGCATCAATCGTAAAATGTGGATCATTGTGGTTTGCCCAGTGAGTGTTGCAATACCCTGGGCCATTATTGTGAATGTTCTACTATAGGTTGTGCTTTTGGTATGGAACTCTCATTGCCAACATGTTTTTCAGCCAGTTCGGCTTCATGACCACAAAGACAAATGCCCGAGTCTACTGTCAGTCGTCTAGCATCCGGAATATGATTTATGTCACCATTGTTATCATTGTCTCTTTCCTTATGGTTCTGATCTTTATTAAAGCATTTCAACTCATCATGATCATGACCAGCAGCACCTAGCAGATGGTTGGGGTCACTGAATCTAGCCGTTCCATTAGCAGCTCCTCCGAAAGAACCCGTTGAGATGTCCTGAGGGTAAGTAATGCTCGTGGTAATAACAGCAGGCTGAATGGAGTCCCCATTTTTATCCATTTTCGGGTTTGATGTTGAGTTGGAGTTAAAACTGTGGCGAGTGCTTGGAATGCTATTAATAGGAGGGATCGGTGATGCTCGTTTAGTTTCATGAATTGAGTAGGGCTCACTACATCGTATTGCTTCTGAGGAGTCAGATGGATTGGTGACAGTGACATGGATTTTTCCTCCAGGAGTTTGCTGTACAACGGAATCTTGAGGGTAGGTGCGCCTATGGTATTCTGATCCTGATGATGGGTACTCATAATCTTCCTCTACGCGGTTGATGGTTAACTCATCATCGGCGCAACTGGATGTATGGTTTTCCAGAACCAAACCTGCTCCACCTTTGCGAATGGGTTTAATCCCGTCATATCCTAAAGCAGAAAAACAAATATTTGGATTAGCGCCCGTGCTTAATTTTTGTAGCAGCCCAACAATATTTTTGCAATAAATCATCCTGACTATCACTTACCGGTGACATAAGAAGTGTTGGTCGGATAGTCGCCATCACTTTTTGACGCAAATCTCTTTTTAAGTAGCCATTCAGCCGACATGGAAGAGGATTCCATAGGACGTTTCCTGTGATACACATGCCGATGAGGACTTCCATAACCGTAGTGCCCTCTGCTCCGAAAATCCCTCCCTCTATCAGCCCCTTCATCATCAGAATGAAGACAGCAAAGGGGGAGAAGCGATGAATCAGGGAGGGAATGAGATTTCTTTGTTGCATTTCCAGCCCGATTTCCTCGTCCTTGAGGGTATGTGCAGGTACGAAGTCTGCCAGAGGATGAAAGTTCGTCGTCTTCACCCAAACCAGCTTCATCTTACATTGAAAAAGAAACAGAATCTCGTTCATATTTTGAAAAAAAAATTACATCCTAATCGAATTTTTAATCCAAGTAGCATACCTGGAGGGTAGGGAATCGCACCTGGAGGAGCAGTTCTGGGCCCATCCACATTCACGTTATTTCTGGTATAAGTTGCCATAAGTCTGTTTCTTGTTGTGGTGCTATGACTATCCACTGCCCGAAGTCTTGCCTGAGCTCCAGCCGACTGTGACCCACCCAATGGTCCAAGCCCTGGTGTTCCCGGTCCAATTATAACGACTTCACTGCAGCAGAAGCAAAGACAGCACGACCCTGCTCTACAAAGTTTGTCACGAAAAGCCCTGCGAAACCGCTTTGACATGACACTATACAAAATCGGATTGATTGTTGAGTTGAGAAAGTAGAAAACCCCTGTAAAAGCAAAACAATTGGTAGTGTACATTAGCTCTCAGATTTAATTACAGGTTTCACTTTACACTTAACCGAGTATGTCAGCTAATTAGCATGAAAATGGAATTTACCAGCAATGTAAAATAATGCCTGGTTGATGTCCCTCAACGTCGCAGTCCAATCTCCATATTGAGTAACCCACACAAACAGCAACCGTTGTGCTTGGTATGGTGCCCAGCAGACAAAGAAAGCAATTACCACAGCAACTGAAATATCCCATTATATAAACATCTGGTTAATGATTCATGGCTTCTTTCTTCCAACTTATTAAGCAGTGCAATGTAATACAGCAAACTATGGCTATGCTAAGTTGTCCGTCTGTCTATACGTTCGAAAACTGAGATTTACATAATTTACTGTTCGTAATCGGCAGTGTGCATTTGGTTTGTGCATTACCCGGACACTGTGACGCTACATGCAATCTGATAAAACCCGTTACGCCCACGCGCAACGCAGCTTGTTGACAAGGGGGTACACAGGGAAGTATTCCACTGTAAATTGGATGACATTTTTACTTAACGTGCGACCCATTTGGCTGTAAATGAGTACTTAGGGGTAATGTGAAACGCTGAATAGTCAGGGTAGTAATCCTAGTGCTAATAATCTAAATAGCAGTTAATCTTCTTTCAGCTACGTATCTGACTCTGCTTAACACATGTTTTATTCATTGTTTTTAGCGCAAGGTCCCAAATTCAAGGAATCCCATACAAATTATTACAAAACACTCACCCAGCATTCGAATGACTGCTCTTCGACTTTGAATATGTGCTCGCTCAGCTTGACATCTTTTTCCACCAGAACTTCCAATATTTGGTGGAGTTGGCATAGCACCTGGAATTCCTGCTCCACCCTGCACTTGGTTATTCTGATACCCTACGGATGCAGTGCTTGCCAAATTTGGGGAATGATGGGATGCACAGCAGCGTCGAAGAGATCTGTTCCTAGAGCTTCGATGAAGGACCAATGCGATTCTCAAGTACAAAATCAGAATTAATGTCATCGGAGCCACAAAAAAGATGCAGGATGATATGACCATGAGAAGCTGGCTGGATATGTCAGGCTTGTCGAAGGGAATACCACACCATGCTGATGCTTCCATGGTCCTGTTCCATTTATCTTGCACGTAATTTACCTACGTATGAAAAACATATTCGATATTAAAACATAGTTATTAGATTAACGTAGATTTAATTACTACCAAATTAATTTACTTTGTATTTGTACACCCCTTATTCGCAACCTTAACGCTTAGAATATGCTAGATCCTCTCACTTCAAAAAGGTGAGCTATGGGAACACGGCAAAATCAATAGCCATTTTGCAACAAAGAATATTATTGAAATAGAATATTTATGGGAAATCACTTTCCTTCAGTTTCTAAGCCCAAAGCCCATTTATTTGAAAGGTTAAAAAAGAATGATGATGTAACAATGGAATAGCGATTACAGCCACGCATTTCCATTTCCACATGGGAACTACTAAATCCAAGCCTTTTCCCTTGGCAAATTGGTCGATCCATTTTGCATGTACTTTTTCCAATCCTGTGTGAACATCTCATATAGCAGCGGCTAACTACGTGACACTCTTCCCACTTTTCAGGCAGCATTGTGAAGACCACACCATTTTTTAAAGAAAAAAATCAAAGTAAAAGGCCCATTCAATTTTTATCCTTCAGTAGATAACTCGTAGCGCTTCAGTGCGTATTCATTTTTTGAAAAGAAGATTGATTTTCAGGTACATGTATATATATTAAATAAAAAGCTTGTAATATATACTTTCTTTTGGCTATCCCGCAAAGAGGGCGATAAACTGGTGGAGAAAGTATCGTATATGAAAGCCCTCTCAAGCAGTGGTGCTGACATGTATTCATAGGATTCATAATTTAATTCTTTTCATATGTCCTCCTAAAATTCACTCAGGTATGTTTTACTCCAGCTCACGTAGTTTAGTCGGGGATCATGTTCTGTGTATATAAAGCTTATAAGAAAAAATGGGGAAATGTAAAGATTAGAAAAAATTGCCATATTTTTGTAACATTCTGCATACTTTTATTCCACTCAGCGAGGAGGAGAACATCTTAAGCATTTTCAACAGCATTAAATTTAATGGCTTAGAAAAACGGGGTAATGAGCCGATGTAGCGAAATAGATTGTTCTCGGGTCGACTGAGGGTGTGTATTTTGCAAGTTGGGTGGCATCCTAATAGCCTCAAGCAATTGAGCTCTTTCTCCATGTAAAAACTCCATGTAGAATGCACTAGTCTAGTGTAAACTAACGTGTAGCAAGGAATATAAATAAAAAACGTTTTGGTACAGCAAGCACCCAGTCACGAGTATCCTGATTTACTTTTACTTCAATCATTAATCATTGCATTAGATGCATGGAAACCCCATTTTATTCTGTACGTTATCCACTCTACTGAGCTGTCTACAGGAGAATTTGGTCTTGCATGTTTCAAATGTCAAGACTAGAGAGTGAAAGGTCAAGGAATTGCTTCTAAAAATGTTTTTTGCATTACTCCTGTTGTCAAGTTGAGAGGTGCGTCCATAATGTGTCACTGACAACGCTGAAATGCAGCCTACGACAGTCTTGTCAATTTCGTTTATTTTTGTTTCATGCTGAGGTAGTAGCAACATCACATACATACGTAGACAAGTGATACTACGTACACGCAAGTAGGATGCCCATTCCTTCATTTTCATTCCCCATGTCAGCTCATACTCCCATTGCATGGCAAGGCGACGACTGGGCTAAAACTTGAGCGTGTCGAAAAAAAATCTGGAGGAACGCAAGCAGTAATACGTATAAAAACATCATCATGAGTTTTTTTGCCTGGCTTTCTGCAGCTCAGCAATTTGTCTTAATTGCCTTGAAATCATGATTCCTTGGAGCCATCTCCTCCGATGCCTTACCCGTTAAGCTTTTAAGGCTAAACTCATACTCTACCATCATTGCAGTCCTACTTGTACACATCTTCTTTTCATGTCACTTGAAAAAATAGGAGGGAGGGATTCCTAAAAGCACATTAAGTCCTCGTATACAAGTTCAGTTGAAGCAAAACGCTAAGCCATATTTCACAATGAGTGCACACAAATATTGCCTCCCCCATTCCATTTCTTGGGCATGAAGCATTCTGGTTAATTAGGTTAAGAATAAACATTTACAAGAATTATGAAACTGCAGCGCTGCTTCCCAAATAACAATATGAAAGTTGGGATGGTGCACGCTAGCCCGTGGTCGCTTCTTGGTTCACACAATGACACAAGATACCACAGACTCGTCCGTGTGTTTCCCCTCAAGTTGCAGGCTCATTGTGTTTACCTAGCCGGAGATATGCGGCGGTGCTTAATTTTTTGGCAACCAAGTTATTATGTGAGTTAAGAGATTGTTGCTTTATCTCTGCTCCTTGTTTGCAAAGTAGAGCTCTATGTATTTATGTATGTGTATTAGACTGAAGTGTAAATTGAAGAATTCATTAGTTGTCTTTGCAAACTTTAATGTTGTAATCCTTCCCATATAGTTTCTTTAAGGACGTCATTCATTACAAAACCATTACAGAGCACTTGCAAATTATATATCACATAATCCTGCCAAACTTTGCGTTTTCCTCAGCCTGCTTGGTTTAATCAGGAGAAAATTATGCTCTTTGATAAGAGTTTGCATTTTCTTGGAAATGTTGTAGTCTTTCGCTTTTGATCTCCATCTTTTGAAATGTCGGCTCGTGCAAATTGTAAAGAAAAGAAAAAGTACGTTCCTTTGTCTGCTGATATGATAGCATCAGCAAACAGCAAAGCTGGGAGTGGAGACGCAGCGTTGCGTTGTAATAACCAGTTGCAAGCTGTGAGTTGCTGATCATGCTGGTAATGATAGACAATACACACGCACACAATGAGCAAAGTGAATAAAAGAACGCATGATAATAAATGAGGTTTGGGTCTTCCTAAGCTGGTTGCGAATGAGTGGTGCAATACAATAATAAGATGTATAAAAAGAATAAAAATGATTTTTCTCTGTCTAGTAGTAGCGACTTGCCTGTGTGTAAGCTCCCCAGGGTAAAGCTGAGGCAATGGAGATGACCCAAATGAGTGAGATTACACGCGTTGCCCGGCTAAACTTGGACTTGGTCTGGGTCCTGCATCAAAAGCCAGACATCATATTATGTACTACATGTCTCAAACATACACACATTAGTTCCTTACGCAACGGCTTAGAATAATTGCATTGCAAAAATTCCAAACCATTATTACGAGAGAAAAAAACACATTAATGCCATTTGGCATAGAAAACCCTGACATGAGTGAAAGTGAAAGTGTAAGAAAAATGAGATAAAATCAAGAGGGAAAGCTCACCGCATTGGATGACAGATGGCGATGTAGCGCTCCGTTGTAAATGCCACGATTGTTAGAATGGATGCGTAAGTCGTACATTCCGTGAGGATTCCTCGGAGGTCGCATGCTATCTCTCCAAATATCCAGGGGTATTGATGCCACATTACAAACAGCTCCATCGGCATAGCTGTAAAGAGAGAAAAATGTGTTTTCTGAAATTGCTAGAATAACAATTTCCTGGCGTAATATTCAAATTGAATCATAAATAAAATGGGAGAAAGAAAAGTTAAGAAAACTCATGACTCAGTCATGATATATTCGGTTTTCAACTCTGAAATGTTAAAGCTAGTGCCAAGCCAAATTCTCTTAAGTAATATAATAAAAGTAGTGCAGTACGATATGGATATTATGTGAGAGTTTCTGAATGTTTTCAAGACTTTCATTGCCACCATGAAAGTGTGCATACATATAAACTTCCGCATTTCAAAAGCTATTTACTTTACTTGTGTACATTGCTAAATGGAAAATAAAGATTTTTAAACTTCTAGGATCAATATTTGCCAGCGCCTGTAATGATTAAGCATGTTTGCTGTAACAAGGCTACTTCAAAGTCAGGAAATAGTGTTAGCGTCTCGTATTCGTTCAGTGGGTGTTGAAACACCACTCCTTTTGTAGAAAAAATTCTGCATTCCCTTGGTTTATCCAAGAATGATTTTAATTCAACGTGAAGACAGCTTTCTTGATTCTCAGCAACGAGGTGAAATTACAGTATAAAATCGGTAATAATGTGTATTATGCTAATTCCACCACTTTTAGTGCTTTGAAAGTGGAAATTTGAAAGCATCATTTTCAGAATAATTGGTTTCAGTTAAAAAAAATTCAAATTTTGTTCAAACTGATTTAGTTCTAAATCAATAGTACAATTGAATTGAGTCCGCTCACACAACAATTAAAAACTAGTAAAACTCGTAAACATTAAGCTAGTTTAATACCTTTCATCACATTCCAGTTTAATGTTTGTCATGCTTTTGGAGTGCATGAATTAGTTTGGTACAGTTAACGAGTATTTAACATTGGCCTTTACTCAAAAATTGTATTTTCTGGAATACTCAGAACATTGATTCCGAATGGGATAGGCCTTAGCACAAACTACTTTCAAGTGTTTATCTCTGTGTAAAGTGCGCTTTTATACATCATATCGATTAATCTTTTATTCTTTAAATACAAAGAGAGTGTATTTCAAGGTTGTAATTAAAACATTTTTGAGAAGAGATCTTTGATGACTAAACGATAAAGAATACTAACGACTCAGTTATACAAAGCATTATCACGATATATTTCAATTATGTTTCTAAAGCATAAAAAGGCAATAAAAAAGTTATTATGTCTGACTTTCGCAAACTACGCAATGTATGTGTATATACTAAAAAAGACACCTATTCAAAGTGTACTGGTTACACAATTTTTTATGCTTCATAGCTTCATATTCAAATGCTTTCATAGTAAAAACAAACATTAGAAACGAAAGAAAAACTTAAAAAAGGAAACTAAAGTCGCTCAAGATGAAAAATTTATTCCGCCTAGTACCATGAAAAGAGCAAGTTGGCAGTTGGAACTTATAATAAGTTACAGATATTCAAACAAAAAGGTGATAGCCGAGATGAGAAAGCTCCAACTAAGTGAGGCAGTTTCCCCGAACCGTACTTGTTTTCTTCCACATGTGTCATTGGCTTTAAAACAATCATGAAACAAAAACTTTCTTTGGAGAAAGTATCTAAAAAAATGAGCGATTCTAGCGAAAACACGCAAAACTAGCTCGAGAGTCATGAAACCAGTCAGTTTTTTTTCATTTTCCGTGTAGTTACATGTAACACCTCAAGGATTTTAATCTGAAGATCAAGGAGGAATATAATACTGGATGAGTTTTCCTTTCCTTTTGATGGAAGCCGAGATATACCTATATGTTTATAAAATGTCCTGTCATCATTCTCCGAATTCCCTTGAGAACGTTCCACATATTCTTATTTCATGATTCTCGACTTCTTGTTATTGCTGTTTATTTACTTCAATGAAAACTCACTTCGCCCCCGTCTACTTCACATCCACATTAATGTACATACACAAAGTAAACTTATATTTTATGCAATCCTACCGAAAGGGTAAAACATGATGCGTACTGGATTTACAGGAAATGGTATCAAACATAGAGGTTGAATATGATATACTTTCTTTGTAATTCCTTGAATTACAAGAGATATACATGGAAAAGGGATACTGAGACTTATTTTTTATACAAGGACTCAGCATGCAGCACAGTTATAAGCTGACGTGAGACTAAATCCCATTCGTAGTCCCAACTTGTACGAAACATCTTGTTTGAGTTCTTTTTGAAATTTCTCCTTTTTCGTAACATGATAAGCGATTTTAAATTCAAAATCATAAGCATTTCACGGTCAATGAGTCAACGAACTGTGTTGTGTAACGTGGTTGAAGAATTTTAGCTTTGCCTTTGTTGTTTTTCATGCAGCACGATTATACATTACTCATTCAATGTTTCTAGCTGACATCAAAAGAAACTTTGTAACCTTCAGTTAGTGTCAAGGGCAAGAAGTTTACTTTCAACTTTACTTGTTTATGCGGTTTGACACACCACGTTTATCACAACAATCTTTGTATGTGTGTCAGTACCACTTTAAATTATGGTTTAGTTCGTAGTATCAGAACTATTTAGACTACGCAGGAAAACGCAGAATAAGTTTTTAAAATCATAAACTTGCTTTCCCCTGAAAATAGGATACGTAGACCTTACCATGTACTATGTTGACATGGGAATTTTGAGCAGTTTGTTTTCGAAAGTGTCAGACGTAAAACGTAGCGTACTACGACGTTCAAAAGTAGTAACACCGATACATTTACTTACCTCCACAAAACCCTTCAATCAACCATGACGTGATAACAATAACAGCATACAATTACAATAACGCACACCGTGGTAAATACTATGGCTATTCCATGGCCAAACATTCTCGTTCACAGGAGCTTAAACATTTTCCGCTATATTTTGAGAGGTGAATAAATAAGCTTCGGTTTAACCATACACCGAAATACTTTTAGATCACGTTTTTCTTAGAAGTCATATAGTGAGTGAAAGTGGGCTTAATTTCTCGTATCAAACTCAACGCAATTTGAAGGCTGACAACCATTCAGCACATTTCTACATTTTCCACTCTATATTTTAGTTTAGGCAAAAATAAGAGTGTAATTGTTTCATAATATACAGTAAACTATAAATAAACGAACTGTCTTTTAACCCAATAAACAAACCCAATGTACTGGCACATCAAAGACTTTTAGATAATATCCAGGGTAAAGTAAGTCTTTAAAATGGAACTCCGTTCCAAAATACCCAACCAACTTACATCACGACCAGATAAATAATTTGGCATACATAATTAATAGTTTCTTCCTTCCATCATCCAAGGAAAAAAGTATAATAAAAAGTATCAACAATGTAAACCTACATTCACCAAAAAGCAAACAGGAAAAGCTGGAATGTAAAGTAGCATTATTTGAGGTTTCAAACCCATGTAGAAATTCCACGTACTTAAGGATGAAGGATTCATTCATGCAGCAGCACACATGCGAGGATAAGATGTGAAGCCATCATTCATTTCTGTTTACTCCATTTTTATTCATTATTCATCCCATCCTCATTGAATGAATGTCTAGTATCTGTCATTTCCAACTAAAGTGCAAGTCTCAAAGATTGGATTTAACCTGAAATTTCAATAAATTTTACTTAAGGGGAAGTTTGGAAACATCTGGCTCGTGGCTTAAGTTCTTAATCAAAGAGGCTAAGTGAATTCAACCTGGAAGCCTGCTTTTCTCACATTCATTGAATACTAATGTACCAACAACTAGTTCATGGATTCGCGAAGAAGTTTAAATTTCGAAATAATGATGTTTTCCTATCTCCTTTTATTTTGAAATATAATAAAATGCTTGTACAGCAAGGTCAAATATTGACTTTGGCTCCAGAGCAAGTGATATCTAGAGCTGCCGGAAGGTTTTCTTTTGTTAAGCTGATGCTGTGTTCAAAAACAAGGCTTCTGGTTCCCTGGTTGTAGAAATAAGAACAGTGAGAACAAAAACCACGCTAACCAAGGTAAGATCGTGCTCACCTTGCTGGGAGGCCTTTATGCAACTTTTGTGAAGTGAAAACGCTCCACCAACGTCCTTCTCAATAATACAATATTATTACTGTAAAAACAATCATTTTTAATGCTACAAAAAATGAGAATCCGATCTTCTATACCTTCAGAACGGCTTTCCGTTTGCCAAAAATCTTTTTTCATTCAATTTATGGTATAATGGTGAAAACTGCCTACAACCATTCCCATAGCAAGAATCGCAAAAAAAGCGAAGAATGTCGTGATGGAATTGTGAATACGGCAATAGTAGTAATACCCCATAATGCCTTTCCTAAAAGGAAAGAATATAACTATATATCTTCCGTCAAGGTACCAGGAACAGAGTCGTAGCAAGAATGAGAACTGTGACGGCTCTATAACGCACACAACCGTGTATTTGTGTGCACTTTCAGATTTTTCGGCAGACATAATTTTTTACATGGCTGAATAAAACCCCTTGGAGGCCTTCTCAACCACCTCTAACTACTACTTACTCCAGTTCTGGATGTGACAGTTATGCTGGGAATAAACCACACATAAATGTGAATTGGGCCTGCTAAATCACTGTTAAATTGGTAACTAATCAGAAAGCTAGAACTCAATACTGTAATCTTACCATATCAAACATGTGGGTAGACGGAAGGACGCACACGGGTGTCACATAAAGTGCCCGCTCTCCATTCTACCGTATATAATAACGGTGAAAAACGACAGCTATTATAAAATCCCAGTAGGTCTCACGGAGCGACCTAATCAATGAACCATTTCATTTGACAAAAGTAAAACATGATGTCATGTACCTAATCTGGCAGTCATGAGTCATTCAATAATTTCCATCCAACCCAGCTCTACACAATACTTTTATATGGTCCATAACCGGTCCTGCTTTCTGCAGCTATGATAGTTTGTAAAATTTAAAGCTCATGCGAAATATGTTAGGAGCGTCAAAGACGTGATGTTTTAAATCAGCCTGTGGGCAATCCGAAACTTTTATTTTCATCCAATAGTTATACGTCTATTTCTTTGTTCTTTCACAAAAGTATATTAGAAGAAGTAGAGAACAAACGTGAGAAGAAAACTTAAAGGAATACACTGCATTAAACCAAAACAAATCATAATGGACTGTTTTTATCATTAGGGAAAACAAAATTTAACATTCCATCCATGATTTACAATATTATTCAAAAATCCAGTTTAATACACAAGTGCATTTTTTCTTGTTCTTCCATCCAAAGCTAGAATAACATGGAGCTTGTGAATCTTGATATGGAATTTGGTATGTAGATAAGCACAAAGACGATGAAAGGTTGGATGTGGCATTGATGATACATGTATAGCATGCATCATAATTCAGTAGTACAGATGTATGTGGTAAAATACTGGGTGCACACAAGATCTGCACACATTACTGCTCACTTTATATTCTGACAAAATGCCATTTCATTTTTTGTAGATAAAGCTCTCTATTCCACGCTACATTGCTTTGCTTGAGTTTGCAGCTTCTTTTCATACATGGCTTATCATGATTTATAATTTAATCAAAAGATTCTTGTGTTTAGTGCTTTAGCTCCATCATCCTCCCTACTTTACTCTTTTTTTGCTGAAGTTGTTGCTTCCTTTCAGTCTTTAAACTTTTGGTATGTCCTGTTATCAACGTATTGAACTTTTATAAGGGAAAATCTTAGTCGACTCGGATCCCCTTTGTTTGTACCGTTTAAGCAAACAGTTTTTGCCTTTCTTTGTGCTACTCCCTTTCACTCTGTTTTTTGGCTCCGTCCCTACATTTTTGCTGTTTCGCCTATATTTTCTAGGATTATTTGTAGACAAACGAAAACAATTCCATGATAAAGGACAAAAGTTGGGGGACACCAGTGAACTATTGGCAGTATTGTCGTCGTCTCGCAAAACTCTTTCCCAACAACAGAATCTCTAGTCCCCCCTACATTTTTCTTTGAAGAAAGTCATCATCATCATCAGCAGCATCTACTTCCAATTTTGATTCATGTTTGCAGTGCAAAAACGAAAGAAAGGGAACGGCGAATGTGAATCACTTCCTTCATTCCTAGATAGAGATATATCTCAAAACATTTTCGTTGAATGAACAGATGACGTTGGAATTTGACTGGATCTTATCCAATATCCTGTCTTTCCTCTTCTGTTAACACTTGATGCTGGAAAGGCATAGCTTCCCTTTGTTGTAAACGACATGACGACATACATATTTGTACTTTTAATATACAACACCAAGTCTAAATGCCAAGCTGACCTAAAGCCTAACAAAACAAATCATTAAAGGCCCGATGAGAAAGCAAATCTCGTAGAAAATCTGATATGACAAATATAGCGCATCTACTTCTTCCCGGAATTAACGTCTTTTTCTTGTTTGCTATAGAAGTATAATGATATAATCAGTACTTGATGTGATATAAAAACAGCAAACTCATCCAACAAGATATGTCTGTTTCGTAGCCAGCTCTAAACATATTATCGTTCCCGACTTCATTTGTGGAGACTGTCCACAGTGAAAGCGGCTTATGGGATGTAAAACTAAATTAATCGCGCTAAACTTATTTACCATCCTGGTGCAAATGTTGAGTTCTCATAGTCCTTAGATTCATCATGCTGTTTGAAGTAAGAAATCAAGATTCATAAGGATAATTTATGAAACCATAACTCTACAATTGCTTAAGCTATATTGACACAATACTTAACAAACATCTTCAGGACCTTCTTCCATGCGAAATGCATGGTTTCTTTTCCGAGAACAATTTTTTTCCCAGTAATGAAGGTTCTTCATAGATGTTTACGTACAAGTGGGAAAAGAGAGAAAGCAAGGACATGGAATGGAGGAGGAGAGGTGCGGAAAAATGAAGAGATTTTAGCAGTTAGATAATTAGTTGTCAGTCATGACAGATGAGAGAAACGAGTTTGTGTGGAGTGAGCAAGCAAGTGGCTAGCACGGAAATACGAGACTTTTTGTGTTTACTTAACAAATGTACAACACTGACCAACACGCAACATCATTATCATTAGCAGCGAAACTCAGGAGTGGAGAAAGGTCCAAGTCATAGAATTTGTTCGCTTATAAAAGAAGTATTGGCATACGTGACTTAAGCTTAGGAAATCTTTTGGATCCCCGGGGAAGCTAACCGCACCGGTGCTGCAACTAAATGCATTTGTGTACATGTGAAGAGAAGCAACAACTTTTCGACGTGAAAACCGCAACACGAAGCTGGTAGGTAACAAGACACAATGCCTCAAAACAAGAGAAACTAGTAGACCTACACAGCACCACATGGCGCTTTGAATAGTTTAAATAGATCCCGAAATCATTATTGTAGTGTAGTAATGAGCAGCACATGATGATGTACTGTTCCATGCTTTTTCTCTGCTAATTGTAAGGTAATACTTGACTAAACTTTTGGCTCTTCATTTTGCCTCTGCGAAAATTCTCGAGAAATAAAAGGTGATTAGAAGAACAAATCTGGCTTCCTTTGTAAGTTTGAGAACTTCCAGTTTTGTTCTCCTTGTGTACCCATTAGTTCTTCCAGTTAGGATGGGTTACATTACACAATAGCCACAAACGTATTACTTTTCAGTATTAAATCAACATTGTGTACACGAGCAATGCCGTGATATACGCACATAAAATGTTTTGCGTAGGAAGGCCTGATTTGGAGAAACTTGATGAGCTGTCTCTGACTTCTTTTTGCGTATCATTTTAAATGAAAACAGGGCGATATTATGGGCAGATGAAGAATGAGTAATAATATTGTCGTAGGTGTGCTCAACGTCGTCATTTCAACACCTCTATCTATTTTTATAATTTTTATGCTTCTTCTATCCGTCAACGTTTTTCTTCGCATGATACATGAGAATTTTAAAATGAAAACATCGTGGACGCTTTCTAACTTCATTAATCATAAAAATATGCATGAACTAAGCCAATCTTAAGGATAAATGGATCAATTGCAACTTTCAGCTCACTGCATCGGCTGTTTTGAGCTCAAACTCAAAGTTGTTATTGTATGTGAATGCCACACAGTTAGTTTCACATCCAATTTCAGAAACTATGTAATATCCTATAGAAGATTCTATGAATATCAGCCAACGTCCAATCTCATATTATGCTCATCACGAGAAAAGCATTTGCGTAACATTGAATAACATCCAACTTTTAGAAACCCAATAGAACATAACCCTAACAAATTTAATTGCGAATCTGCAAAATGAAATTCTATATACTTATGTATGGCTTGTAATGAACCTTGCGGCGTGTTTGACTTTGGAATTGGGATGAATACTTATTTTTGTAACTTATTCCCTTATTCCTACATTTGCTCTGCGGTGTGTGTGTGTCCACAGATTTGTTTACTAGGGTGTAAACCAATGTGCTCAAGATAAGTACACCTACACGAAGTAAAAATCAGTTTCATGCCTTCTGAAAGTTGTTGTAATAAACTGTGATAAGTTCAATTTGTACTTTATTCCGAGTATCTGATTATACTGTAACAAATTTTACCAAGGTTTCTTTATGTTTTTGCAGACAGACAACTGCCAAATCATAGCATTCACAACACAAATATGAGTGACTTGCTTCCTTTGTTTCATGGAATATTATAACATATAATGGACATGCGATGTATACAGATTAGTGGCTTGTCACTGTATCATTAATTGAAATGACTCTTTCTGTTTTTTGATCCTCTTGCCGTAGGTTCTAATCTAGTGGTTAAATAAAAATACCTAGAAAAACGGATACACGACAATCTGTATTGCTTGCTACATTTCTCTTCCTGGTTGTTACACAATATCAATAGATATTCAATTTCACTATTTTTCCAGCTGCTTTAATACGTGTCAATGATTTGAACATCACAATTAGCCTAGTTCCATCGGAATAACTGTTTTGTTATTTGACTCCCTCAGATGAATGTATTATTATGACACTGAACAGAAACAAGTTGGCATACAGTCGTTGTAACTGATGCCCCCTTTTTAAAAAAAACTTCTAAATATTTTGTACCACCTCCTTTTTTATAGTAATAACATTCTTTAGCAACTATTGGCATTTTACACGGCTAGCGGATTTAATTAGCATGCACGATACACTTGAAACTGCTAATTTCTTCAAACATTCAACGCATGATGGAAAACACTCGTTGGAGTTTACTTAAAGCTCACTTTTCACACCAGTATTTTCCGTGTAAGTTGCAAATGAACACCTCAAACTCAAGTGTTATTTGTTTTGCAACTCGTCTGTGAATTATAACTTCATATTATGTCGGGATGTAGGCACTGTAACTTGAGAACGTCTGGTGTATCGTTTTCTAATACTGGCAAAATCCGACATGGGTTGAATTTGACTAGATAGATTTACATTTACGGTGTTAGTTTATTTCTGTGGGAACTACTACATAGCTACATTAACGTTTTGGAGTAATGTATCGCTTGGAAGTCTAAATGCATACCGGTACGCATCAACTGCAAGACGTTGTGAAAGGCATGGTTTTTCTAACTTGTAACGCAATGCTCAAACGACTCCCTGAAGAATTGAAATGTGTAATGTATCATGCAAGTCGTTTGTAAACTACTTACGGTAGTTTAAATTACAGAGGAATACTAAATGGCGATGAGATAAGCCTCATTATTTTGCATTTTACATGACTTGAATTAAAAAGAGTCAGCTCGTTATGTACTTAACCATTTCATCCAAAGTGTAATCAGGCAAAACTAGAACTTGTTTGTTTAGCGATTTCTTACTAAATGGTGCGGCTTCATTAGTACAGAAAATGTACTTGTAACGAATGTAACATAACTCGTGACCTTACTATTTTCTCGTGCTGGTGTCCATGCATAACCAATTAAAAATCCAGTTTGTGTTCCATAATATGCCTGATGATGTCTTCCTCAGAAATTATTCGCAGAACCAACTTTAATGATATGATGTTAGTAAAAACCATCAGAAATACGTTGGCTCCAAACCCTTATAGATTGATGCTCCGCGTGATTATGTTGTAATCAACCAGATCACTACTTCAAAAGACGTGATACGCAAGTATTATGCCTGTATGATACCACATTAACTACCAACTTGGTGCTAGTTTACTGTTGCTGTGGCTGTCCATTTGTCCGGGATTCCGGGAACACGTCAACTTTCGAAAACTTGACTTTTTCAAATTATGTTAGACCAACCGTTGACTAAGGTCAAGACTTGAATGAAGATAGCATATGGGTCAAATCGATGTGATCTTTTAAGGTCAAAGGCAATGATCTTTAGCTTTTTCTAACGTACGAGCGCTGTACTAATCGAAAGCTAAGCACTAGATGAGAGCCTATCTCTAAATTTGAGAAATGAGAGTTGGTATCCAGATACAATATTTAAAACAGTTTTAAGCTAGAGTGTGAAGTGAATTACCATCAAGTTGCTTGTTGGTTACATTTTTGTTTTACCAAGCAGCTTATTTACCCTCTACGCCCTTGCTGTGAATTTGATTCTGCTAATAATACGGGTTGAAATGACACTCTTTGAAGTATGAAATGGGACGCAGTTGTGTAATGAGACCTTTGTGGATGCAGCAAAGAGAGAAGTTGATGCATTAACTTTTCTTGTTAACAAGTAGTTCTCCA